>CAIGRK010037187.1:0-15066 GCA_903798315.1 Fraxinus greggii | reverse complement strand
AAAAAAATAAAAAATTAAGTTATCTTAATTAAATAAGTAAATAATCAAAACATGTTATTTATATGGACTCTGTTTGGTAAAGATTAAAATTTAGATTTTAATATAATTCAAAATCAAAAATTAATTTTAACTGCATATTCATGGAATTTATAACCTTTTAACTACATATTTCATTAATATTTTATTAAAATCTGTTGAAAATCTAATTTTAATCCTTACCAAATATGGGCAAAATATTTCAAGCATTTTTTGATAGAAGAAATAAAGAAATATCACAGCTTTAAAAAATAAATAACTAATCAGTATACTTAAAATTGAATTATAAATTAGTCTTTTTAATATAAAATTTAATTATAAATTGATCTGTTAAATAAAAAATCGGATGATGAAAAAGAAAACAATATTATAAAATTTTTTAATTATTGTTTAATCCTTTTTGGTAGAAAATGAAGACAAATAATAAAAAGAAAAATGGAAAAATGGAAAAGAGGGCAAATATAATGGGTAGAAGAAAAAATAATAAACTTTTAATCATGGCTTTAAGGTTTTTGATGGGAAGAAGAAATGGAATATTAAAAGGTCAAAAAATACATATTAAAAAAATCTTTGGTAAAAGTATCCCAAAATCTTAGGATAAATGAGAGATTTTATTTTTTTTTTTTGAAATTTTATTTTTTACATTTTTACTTACAAGTTAGTACCTTAGAGACTTCCATAAAAAAATTTAAAGTCATTAACATTTTGAATAACACGTGACTTATATAGAGACTTCTCAACCGTTTTAATTGAATACATCCAAATTTTTAAAGACTTTTTAAAGGTCTATACAAGTTTCTATCAAATACAATAATACGTTTAGAAAGTCTTAAAAAGTCTACATTGAATATCCCTAAATTTTTAAATCCTTGAAAATTACTAAAAAATTTTAAAAATCTCAATTAAATGCACCCCTTAAATAAACTTTCTTTCGATGGTAAAAAATAATATTTATCTTTATCTTTAGGGCAATTATTTTCACATCTCATATTTTATCACTTCATTTCAATTATAATTAGTCTCCAACATTTAGAAGAGTAGCATATAATGAAGGTTGTTCATGGATCTCGTTCGCAAGTGCATAGTCTGAAGACATTTCGAACTAACTCGCTAGAGTAGGAGCATGATTGTTTATTTGTATACAACAAAGAGACTCACCTCAGCCAATGCGACATATAGAGGTTGAATCTCCCTGGTCGGTTAGGTGTCACGATCTGTTGTAGTTTGTTTTTTGAATTGATAAAGCATTTGATTCCACGAGATATATATCTTCCCTAGCTTACATTCTCTAAGAGATCTTTTATGCGAGATTTCATATAAGGTTGATTGATTTGACATCTCTACATCAGAAGCCTTTTATTTGACATGTCAGTCTACTTATACGATGCCTATAACAGTGATGAGCCGGCATCAGGATAAGGTCATGTGTCATTCATCCAACAGTAACCACCTCTTATCATCTACTATAAAAGCTCCTACTTAGTGTCATATACAGATAATGCTATTTTACACTTTCAATTGTAAGTTAGTTTGGTATCCTCTCTACAATGTGTATCACACACATCATTGTGGTTCAAGTCTTCAATTCACCCTACATCAAAAATACACATCAGTAATTGACAGACTTGACCATCGAAGTGCTTACGGAGCTTTCCCTATCTCTAAAGAAGGATACGTATATCTAACGATTAATCTCAATATGCAAGAGCCTTATGCTTAGAGATACGGTGGAGTAGAGATCTATTGACTACACAGCCCAATCAAAAACTGAGATCAGATATTGAAGTCGTCTTTGAAAAAACATGCTTCAATCAAGAGCAAAGGAAAACACTTCTACTTTCCATTTGAAAAAGGCATTGTTCTTGAAAAAAACATATGGAAGTTTTCAAGAAAAAGTTCTAAATGTTCTTCATTTTCGATCTTTCGAAGAAAAAAGGCGTCTTACCAACATGAATGCTAACAAATGAGACATGAATCTAAGAATAAAGAGAGAGGTCTACGAAGAAGAGGGTCCTCCGGACAAAGGCAACCACGTTGACCCATCATTGTAGAGGTTGAAGAGTCCCTACACGGCTTATTAGAGAGGAAACAGTCATGATCTCCAGCATGAAGACCGTTATGGAAAAAAAACTCTGCCATGTAACTCTTCTTCCAACATATGCAAATACCTGTGGGCATTTATAAGCCCCAAAATATGCTTAACCAAGATTCTTGTAGGGCTTCCATAGATGTCTAGAAATAGGCCATAGAATAAACCCAGTCTAGAAATAAACGAAACACTGCCTAAGCGGCGACAAGGAAGCAACATGTGAGCTTCCAACTTCATCAATTGCCATATCGGTATGAAGTAAATGAGGACGATGGGCTAACCAGGTCTTTTGAGCTAGATGATGATAATAATAGTCTCCCAAGGAATTAGAGACAAATGTGTCCTTGCCCACTTCATAATTTCTAAAATAGAACAACATAAAAAGATAGGTGAACCTGATTTGTGAGTTTCACTCATCATATCGATGCTACTTAGTTTTGATATTTCGTTTGATTCTTAAAGTTTCAGAACGTTTTAATATGTGTTTTAATGTTGTCTTATAGATTAGTTGAATTTGTGTAAATGGTGTAAAACTTGGAGAAAAGAGTGATGTTGGCATGAATCAATGAGAAGTTGATGTTGGTTTGGTGAAACTCGATCATTGGGGGCTAAATTGAAATAAAAAAGTGAATAACAACGAAAAAAGATGAAATTCAAAGTTTGAGGACTCAATTGTAACTTTTTAGTAGTTGATTCGAACAACAAAACGATAATTAAAAATTGCTAGGAGTCATCTGGATGCAATAAAAAGTCAAAAATGAATGAAATATGATCAAAACATTTTCACAAATCAATTCTCAATTGCACAAGTATGTTCTTGATTTTTAGTTAAAGATTGAGACCCATTTTTGACATAGTAAATGTTCGAATTGGAGAAAGTTATTTGAAGTAAAGTTGTATCCTTTTGAGTTATGTTTTCAACGTCCTTTGAATCACCTCAATAGGATGTCGAGAGAAAACTTTATGATAACAATACTGGAAGTGCTCAATGCGGGCGCCGCATCGCCACAATTACTAAATTTCAACAGTATCTTAGCCGCATTGCCAAGCTTGTGGGTTTTAGATATTTTGGTAACTTCTTAAATCTCAATCCAACCCTAACTCTTCCAAGACTTCATGATATAAATATAATCATAAAGACCACTTTTCAACCACAATTCAACCAGCAATAAGTAGAAAATCAATCAAGAGATCAAGAAGGACATCAAGAAGGGTGATTAATTCAAGCTTCAAAAGAGTTTTTTATTCTTCTTCCTCTTTATATTATCAATCTTGATTTGTAGAATTTTTTTATCCATCATGAACTAAACTTCTAATCTAGAGTTTGATGTAACCAACGTAAGATAATGTTTTAATTTTATTTAGTTATTTCTTTAAAAATTTCCATCCCGTTTATCCGTATTATTGTTTTTATTGCTTTTAATTAATAGACCACTAATTGAATGATTAATATTTTAAATTTCAACACTCAGGAGATGAAAATTTAGGTGTGATTATAAAATAACACAATCTAAGTTTTATAGGTTTCAAGAGAAAATATAATTCCTTTGAAATCCGTTCCATTTAAGAGCCACGAACTTGATAATTTCTATATTTTAATTTGGAAGAGAGACATTTGAATTGAAATAAAGGAATAGTTTCTATCCGACACTTGAGAGAGGGGATAGAATTAAATTAAGATTCTTGCTTATAAACGTATGAAAGTCTATTAGAAATAATTATATAATTGAGAAACATATTTAATAGTTAGGTGAAAAAAAACATAGGCTTTCTCCTACTAATAAATCTTTCAAACTTGGATTGATATTGTTGAATTCGTCAACATATTCACTATTCGATTAGTTAATAACATTGATTCTAAAACCCCATTTTTTAGATAAAATAGGAGCTAAACAATTATAATACTTAGTTATAAATTGAATGTCAATCCATGTGGATTCGACATCCTGACTCCATTCATATATTACAAAGCTTGACACCATACACTTACAATATAATTTACGTTGTAGAAAACGCGTGACATAACCATAGGAGCACCATACAACTATAAGACCCAAAAGGGCTTGAAAGGGGTCTCCCTAGCATAAAAATAAAAGCTTTTCATCTAACCCTCTCTTGATGAGCGAAGAGTTGGTACTACAAGCTCCATACCATAAGTGTTAGAAGTTATCCGATTTGAAAAAATAGTTCATTAACTTCTTCGTATCTGCAAGGTTAGGAGCGACCCCAACCCGTTGCCTCCACAACATCAGGCAAGTAAGTCACTAAAAAGTAACTTGGCCCACTTTACGGATGAGCTAGTCTATTGCAAAGACATCACTAACGTAACAACTATTCTTTTTCTTAAAAGAATCCTCAACATGAACACCTTATTCTAGAGGTATGTTCTCAACAAGAACTCACAACATATAAACAGCTAGTGGAGCTGATGATAGTTGAGATTGTCAAAAAGAGATGATTGACCATAGGAACCAAGGAGCTGGTGGACTACCTCCACACTAGAGGCATGGAGGAAGAGGCTCAACTTTCTACCTGGTAAACTAGCAATAACACTAGCACTAGCATGAATATATCATCCCTACTTCTAGCCGACCAATGTTATTGAGATATGGTAAATACCACAGAGCTAAATAATCTCTGTACACCTAGTAGAGGAGATCCTCCCAACAAGTGTATCTACCCTACAAGACAACATGAACATCCTAGGCAATAAGAGGCTATGAAACCCCCTAAGGAGAATCCTTCTCAACATAAGCGAGATGGAAAAAAAGAGAAATTAGGCCCATAAATGAGCAAAGACAAAGAAGAGACATCCTATGGATGTCGATAATGCCCCAATCTAGGAGATATACAATCTTGGGGGACCCTACATGGTGGGAAATCCTAGAACACCTAATGGAATTATGCTAAAGAGGCAACGAAAAACCTTCGATGACTAGCTATATAATCAACAATTGGCTCCTTGTTCCAAGGGTAGTGGAACCCATCACTTTCACTGAAGAAGATACCAGATGAGTTCACTATCCCCATTGCGATACCTTAATGGTGAGAGAGATAGTACCTTGGAATAGGCTCAAGCGCGTACTATGGAAAATGATAACTCCGTCAACATCATCTTTGGAGTTACATTCGACCAAATGTTGGTCGAACACCCACTTACCCCATGAATTCTCCATTGTTTGGGTTCACAGATGATAACATCACCTCAAAAGGTAAGATTAATCTTACAATTGATATCAGAAAAGAGCCCTTAGTGGCATGCCACATCATGTAGTTCTTACTTGTAGACAATAGGTTAGCCTACCATGGAATTTTAGAGAGACTAGCCTTGAAAGAACAATAGACAATCACCTCCATATATCATCTATGGATGAGGTTTCCCACGGATAATGGTATTGCCACCATCAAAGGCAACCAAATCGAGACCAATGAATGTTATATAAACTCCATGCTAAAGTTAACAAACTATGAGGTCAACATGGTAATAGTTGCCATACAAATAAATGACGTCCCTGAAAAAGAAAAACCTCTGAAGAAGGGGAAGAAGTTGAGATAATCGAGGCCACTAAAGAAGGAGCAGTGCATAGAACAATCCCTAAAAAAGAGAGAATCCCTAAAGAAGGGGCCATATTTAATGAATTGGAACCCCCACATCACCAAGTTCGATTCTCAAGTAGCCCCGATGAAGTAAAGCCAAGAGATCTCTCCAGGTTGGAAAAAAAATTTGTCGAAGGATGAAAGAGTTGTTCTTGAGGAATTTATATGCAAAAAACTTAGACGTCTTCGTTTGGAGGCACAATAACCCAAATATCAGTTACCACCACCTCAAAATTAACCCAATAGACAAAAACGGAAGTTCATCAACCTAAAACGATATGAGGTGTTGAAATAAGTCGATGAGCTAATAGCTAATGGCTTAATCTAATAGGATCATTACCCTTATTGGATCTTTAATGCCGTACTTATGTTAAAGCACAACAGCAAGTGGAACTTAAATCAAACATGCTCTAAGGAAGCTTTCCTTTATCCTGGATCGACCAACTAGTTGATGCAACTGAGGATTTACGATCTATTTATCTTCATGGATGCCTATTCAGGCTACAATAAAATCCCAATGTACATTCCAAACAAGGAGCACACCTCGTTCATCATAGATAGAGAGGTCTCTATGAGAGATTTTCCAAATTTCAAGAAGATATGGGATGATGTTGAGTCTCCTTAAATGTGTCTCTAACAAATTTCTAGGTTACACGATCAACTAGAAAGGTATTATGACAAACCCCAAGAAGCTCAAGGGACTGGTGGAGGTGTGATTACCTTGAAAACCCAATAAAATATAGAGTCTCATAGAGCAGATGGCAGCCCTAAGTCGTTTATCTCAAAAGCTATTGATAAGTGCCTTTCTTTTTTCAAAGTCCTCAAAGAGGAGAAAAAGTTTCAATGGACAAAGGATTGTGAAAAGGCCTTCCAAGAGATGAAAAAGTACCTTGGCTAGGGTTACCTCTTCTCCAAGCCCAAGACTGAAGAAATCTTGATGTTATATTTGGACCTTTTAAAAGAGGTCATTAGCTCCGTGCTCGTGGGAGAGAGACAATTAATAATTGTCATCTATTATGTAAGCAGGGCATTTCCACAAATGGAGACCCTCTATCCTGATATGGAAAAGCTCACCATTTACCTTGTCATCACTTCTAAGAAGTTAAGTCCTTTTTTCCAAGTCCATAACATCCATGTACTAGAAAACTTCCTACTCAAGTATGTGATCCAGAAGCCGGACGCTTCAAACAGATTGATGAAGTAAGCTGTTGAGCTAAGTCAATTCGACATTATTTTCAAGTCGATAACCTACATCATGGGTCAAGCCTTTGTCGATTTTGTAGCTAAATTTACCAACATCCTTGAAATGATGGCGATGATGGAACTAGTTGAGCACCAAACTTGTAACCTCTTCGTCGATGGCTCATTTGAAGTGGCAAGCTCTGAGACAAAAATTATCCTAATAAGTCTAGAAGTCCACAAGCTAAACTATGAAATGCAGTTTGGATTTAAAGTCATCAGCAAAATGACAAAGCATGAAGCCTTCTTGATCGGACTCAAGCTTGCTCGCAAGATGCAAGTGAAGAGGTTACTTATAAATGACTCTTATTTGGGGATATGCCAAGTCAATGTTAACTTCATCGTACGAGAGAATAACATTGCAATATACCTTAAACAAGTGATGTACTTCCTCCCAGACTTTGAAAAGTTTGAGTGGACACAAATACCGATCTTGAAAATGACCACCAAGGTACCAACAACAGCAAAGATACAAAGCTGTTCAAGATAATGCCCATTGAGCACCTTCAAAAGCTGTCTATCAATGAGGTTTCTAAGGTGATTTGTGTTGAAGGCACACCATCATGGATTAATCTTGTCATAACCTTTATCAAGGATCGATTCCTTCCTAAGGACAAGGAAAAAGCCCACATACTTAGGCAAAAAACAATGCACTTCATCTTCCAAGATGAGATGTTAAATTAGAAAGGCTTTTTACTGCCCATTTTTCGATGCACGGGAGGAAAAGAGGTGACCAAGGTCCTTAGGAAAATTCATGAAAACTTGTGTAATAACCCTATGCCGGAGGATACAAACTTGAATAAAAAGTGTTAAGGTAAAAGTACTACTAGCCTATCTTGAAAAATGATGCCCTCTAATTTATGCACAAATGTGACAAGTGTCGAGCTTTTGTGAAAGTGTAGAGGTGACCATCCCAGGATCTCACTGTTGTAACAAGCCATTGGCCCTATTTCCAAAATTAGGAAATTGTCCTTATTGGACCCTAGCTAAATAGGAGAGGCAGTGCATGCTATGCTATTGTCCTATCGATTATTTCACCAAATGGTTAGAAGTTAAACCCTTAGGCAAAATCACAGAAGCCAACACTTTTAAATTAATCTGAATGACATCATTTAAAGGTTAAACATTCTACACTCTATCTTCCTGACAATAGGGAAAATTCGATGACAAAAAAGTTAGAGAACTCTACAAAGAGTTAGGAATGAATAAATGAATAAACATTTCTTCATACAACATTATCCTCAAGCAAACAACTAGGTAAAAGTGGTCAACAAAACTATCAAGTACACCATAAAATGCAAACTTGATTTCTTCGAAGTAGCATGGGTTGACGAGCTCGCTCAAGTATTGCGGACGATTCAGACCACAAGTCGAAGTGCTACTGAAGAAACTCCCTTCTTCATTACCTATGGAGCTAAACTATGAACCCAGTAAAAGTAGGACAATCCTCATCTCATTGATTTTACTTCAATGAGATCATGAAAGACAAGATAAGGAGGGTAAAACTCGACTCCCTTGAAGAAAGGAGATATATGTTACAAATATAACTCGCCTCATATTAACAGAAGTTGACTCGCTACTACAGTGCTAAATTTTTTTTTAAAAAAAGTCATTCTACATAAGCGGCCTTTCTCTAAGAATGTATTCCTTTCTTTAAAGTGTTAGGCGTATACACACTGGCCCCTAACTATAGTTTCAAAAAAGAACTATGACACGACACTTATTGAAGACATGGAGGGAAAGGAACAATCTCATCCATTGAACATATCGTAAGGATGACTCCTAATGATAAAGGTAGATTTGAAGAGCTCAAGTCTCATATTGGGCTCTAAATGCAAAAAGTACAAAGTTTAGGGTAATTGTAACAGATGAGAAACATTTTCAGAAGAGAAGGTGACAAATTATTTTGTGATGAGAAAAATCACTAGATGGTAAGGATTGTGATTTTGGTACTTTTATATTTTGAGATGTTGATGACTAAAGTGCAAATAAGTTTCAATTTCAAATTTTCATTATGATCACTCAAATGGTGTCCATTACCCACAATAAGTACCTAGTTTTGTGAGTTTTCTAGCCAATACTATAGTTATATATTTATGATGCATTTTCAAATACAAATTTCTACCATTTTCCAGCCTTTTTTTCCTTCACGCTCATTAAAACATAAGTAGAGTGGTTACATTGAGTTATGCGAGAGTGAGATAAGTTAAAGAATTTGAATTCAAATTTTAAACCACTCACTCCATTACATTTTTAGAAGTTGTTTTGTAGAAACTAAAATCCAAATTTTAACAAATAATTAATTTTAGGGATAATTGTAGCAAAACCCCAAACATTTGAAACACTAGTAGACTTTTCCCAAACCTTTGATTTGTTGCATCCGTCACCCATAACATTTTCAAACATTGCAGATGAAGCCTTTTTGGACAGTTTCCATCCACAATTTCATCAGTTGACCAAAAATTTAACTTTGACCACATTTTTAATATTTTTAAGAGGGACAAAAGAGTAACTTTATATTTATCACATTAATAATTAAACCAATTAAATTAAAAAAAAAGGGAAAAAAACACAATGTCTTCTTCTTCTCTTCCCCACGCCCACCCCTTCCTCCACCTCAAGTTCTCGGAATATTCAACATGAATGTGCCTTTTCTTCACAGGTTCCTCCTCCTTCTCTTCCTTAAATTCCTCCTTAATCTTCTCCAACGTCAAACCAAGTGCACGCAATGAAGATAAGGAATGCAGACGGTGGCCTCAACCATTTCTTTGGCCTGCTGCAGTTGAGGCAAATGAGGAGGCATCGACATCGAATTCAAGTAATTCAATAGTGGCGTTCTTGGAGCTAACGTAACCCATGACCCCCAATACCCATCAAGTGGATCCTACACTGTAAGAATCCGAATATGAACCAGATGGGAAATGGGTCAAAGACTGGAGGGATGGAATCAATAAAGAGAAACTCCTACATTAACACCATTAAAGTTTTTTTTTTTGTGGCAAGAGAGAGAGAGAGAGAGAGAGAGAGAAACATTTGATTTTTTTTGTTGTGAAATATACGGAATCTGTCACAGGATTTCCAAGGGAAAACATTTTCATTTTTCGTGGGGTCCGATGTTCAAATGTCACCATTGGAACTTCAATTTTGGGTTTGGGTTTATCGTGGGGAAAGGGGTGGGCGTGGGCGTGGGGGATGAGAAGAAGAAGACATTGTGTTTTTTATCTTATTATTTTTTAATTTAATTAGTTTAATTATTTAATGTGATAAATATAAAGTTACTCTTTTGCTTATCTTTAAAATATTAAAAATGTGATCAAAATTAAATTTTTGGTCAACTGACGAAATTGTAGATGGAAACTGTACAGAAGGGCTTCACCTGCAACATTTGAAAAGGTTATGAGTGACGACTACAACAAATCAAAGGTTTGGGAAAAGTATACTAGTATTTCAAAGATTTAGGGCTTTTTCTGCAATTATCCCTTAATTTTAACCACATATTTTATGGGATCCACAACTTTTCAACCATACATTTTATTAACTTTATCAAAATCTGCGCAAAATTTGATTTTAATCCATACCAAACACGGGCTTAATATCATGCAGGTCGGGTCATCCCGCACAGATTACCCAAGACCCTTTTTCCAACCCTTATCTTTGTACAACTCCCATGTTCCACATAGGCTATATAGCACCAAACACATTACTGTAGATTTCCACTTTTTCTTGATCAAGTTGCTAAGAAAGAGTTATATGTTGCTCATGTTCATACTTCCAACCAACTCGCCGACAATCTCACAATTCACAAATGCAGACCTCGAATCACATTTGTCTCTCATCATTCTAAACTTGGTATTCTTGACAGAGACATGATAGGAAATAATCTCTTCCAAATCAGTTGGATCAGAAGGAGCTGTCATCTCCCTAATTGCAGTAATCTTCTTTACGCTTTTAAAATGATTTTATTTGCTCAGCCATGATCCATATCCAATAGAGTCATATTTTGTAAAAAATCTGATCACTCTTAAATTCAAGCGATATACTTCATTTTCTCAAAAGCTCTAGTAATATTAAGCATTCTGTCAAGGACACGTGTGTGTGTGTGTGTTTATTTTCAAAATAAGAATGCCTTGTGGCAATATGTCAATTTAGAGCCTGAACAGAATGAGTTGTATCATTTCCAACTTCAGCTTCTCCCAACGTATAACACCATAATCCCCATCTCTGATATAATTATTTGATTCTAAGCATCTCCATCACAAGGCTATCTTCCTGTCACACCCAACAAATTTGACCAGTTGATATTCTAGTTCCTAATACTAACTATTATCCGCGCGTGTGCATATCTGATGTAACGTATAAGGCTCAGTGTTGTTCAAAGGTGTCGAATTTGATCTAATAATAACATTTTTTTCGCTTCCACAGAGTCGTGTGTTTATTTTCACAACATTACTCAAATTCCAGTATTCGTTTCAATTAATGGTTGTTTTGAATATATTTTATTGCTTCGCGTACCTCTGGCTGCATCTAAATGGTCAGCCCTCCTTTTCTTTTCTTTAGGAGGGGGAAGAGGTGAATCAATGTTTTGGATTTCACTTTGCAATTAATGAATAACATTGCTTATAATTATACCTAATGCTATAATCTCAAGATCAAAATCAAATCAATTTTATCCCACAATCAGAAGGCTACTGCATGTACTTCATCATGTCTTGAAACAGAGAGAGCTGGTCATCATACTGCACTTGTGAAGCAAAATCGTAATCTTGAAAGCTGTCCATGTGATTAAGCTCAAAATTGAGGGATTTCTCGAAATTGCTCCGTTTCAGTGTACTTTCGACCTCCTTATCACCCGTGAACTCCGGTGATAACGCGTTCTCAGAACTACTTGAATCAGTGTGCAACTTGGGTATTGACTTAGATGCGTCGTAATGCAAACAATCACTCATCTTTTGTAATGCTATCGAATGTGATTCTTGAACCAATGGCACCATCTGGTTTACCATTCCATTATATGGGCATGTGCCTATTTTCGACTTTTGTTCCTCGCTATCTGAAAACTGCAGTGTCTTCGGATCAAAACTGTGATGCTTCTCAATAGTACCTTTCTTGTTGTATAGTCGACACAATACCCAATCATCAAGCTGTAGGAGAGAAAAACAGAATGATTGAATTGAAGATTGTACGGTTTAGTGACTCGACTATTCAAAGGGATAAAAAATTGTTAAATCTTATTCATTGCAGAGTCGAATCAATCGGAAACAAAAGTAAGAGAGTAAGTACGTACCCTCGAATTGTTCTTTTTGCCAGCAGATCTGTCCACATTAGCTAAGCGATATTCATGCATAATCCAATTGGTTTTGACTCCTTTAAGAGGTTTTCCGGCATAAAAAACCAGACCCTTCTTTATTCCCAGTGGCTTTGGCTTTCCCACAGGCTTATCTGCTCCGGTGGCCTTCCAGTATCCCGCTCCTGCTGTCCTGTTAGGCCGAGAACCATTCGGGTACTTTCGATCTCTTGGAGAAAAGAAGTACCACTCTTTTTCACCATAGAGTGCTTTACCTGTTCAATCAAATAATTTTTAGAAATAAATCAAACTTTTCGCTGGCCAATGGCCATTAAAAAGAAACTTTAAGCACCAGATACTAGCAAGAACAATTGTTTTCGCACAAACTTAAACAAACCCAACAAAAATCAAGCAGTGGCAGGGGAAACCCAGAAGAAAGAAACTCTTCAGCAAATGTTGAAAAGTAACCTGGAAGGTCCCAAGGGTTAAACTTGTAGAGATCAATCTCAGCTATAATCGGAACATCAATCGGTTGCCCTGCAGATTTCCGGCACAGGTAATGCACCACCAGCTCCTCATCTGTTGGATGGAACCTGAACCCCGCCGGCATTTCCAACTTCTGATGATTTTGATCGCCACCATCCTCCATTCACTCTAAATTTCTTACAAGTTTCACTGTTGAGTTTAATTTTCCCAACTCTCAAAGGCTACCTGGTAACAAAGAAATGGAACGTTTGTCTATATATATACATGGGATTTACGAGTAAGATCATTTGCACATGTGGGCCCCTGCATTAATTCATCTTTCTCTGTTGTGCCGCCGCACAGGGTGGGGTGGAGTGGGATGGGGTGAGGGCAAGCTCTTTACGTGGTTGCTGACTGCAGCCAATTAATACAAATCATGTTACAATACGAGTTTAGATAATATCAACTGCCATTAATAAAATGCACAATTGAATAAATCATATAATTTCACTTTCAATTGAATTTTTCATATAATGCACATATAAATGATATTCTAACATTACTCATATTAGATAACATTATTCAAGAAATAGAGGGTAAACTTTGGGGGGATCTTTATAGGTGCCATGTGAACAATTACGATATAATTGTCATTTAGCCAATTTCTATCATCCAAACGGATTGTAATAAAATGATTAAATCTGAACTTGAATTATAGTTTAATGACTCAATTGTGATAAAACAAAGTTCAGTGACCACATTGATATTTTTGAAAGTTCAGTGACCTCTAATGCAATTTATCCGATAAATAGAAGACTGGGGAAATGAGCAACACGCGGATCCATACGATGTGTGCGTAATATGTCACTGCTTCTGTCACTTGCATGGAATCCTAAGGATGACCTGTTTAAAGCAAAACAAATTGTTTTATAAATAAAGTTTTTAAGAATTTGATGACATGATTGCTAATTTATTAAATAATTTAAGTCCCAGTTCGGAAAAAAATTATAAATTATAATAAATAATTAAACTTTATTTTCAACCCCACATTTCAATATACTCACAGATACTTAACACTTATCCACCAGCAATTCTATCTACTTAAGGTGTGTTTGATAGATATTATTGAGAAAAAAATATATTTTAAATAGTGATATGATCAGAAATATGTCGTTAAAAAGTAAGAAAAAGTTATTAATGTGATGGAAAATATTATTTTATTGAAAAATGTGACTGAAAATAAATTTTAGAAAAATGTATTTGAAATAATTTGTATTAAAAATGAGCTTATAAATTCTTTCCAAATGGAAGCTTACCTATTACAAGTACTTGTGCACATATATCACACAAGATACTCATTTTTTTCTTAAAATTTATTAGTTTCAACTCACGTTAAATGTAAATATTGAAATCCACTATGTCAATATACATCTTTTGATAATGGGATAGGGCTACAAAGAAAAATATCATCACATCATTGATTTTGGATATTCTTGTGATCGTGTTACCATCATCACATCTCATTAGATTCAATTTCAAAGATGTCCTAAGATCACAAGAATATACCAGGTAGAATAGGAGAGGTGGGGAAGCAATTACGGTTGCATGCAACACAAAATTTACGAACATCCTCGTTCGTATTAATTCTCACGTGAATGTTAAAAAACCAGGTGGGGCTCGATTATCTATATTGGTACTAAATTTTGTACATGTAATTGAGCATTTTTTTTAATTTTTTCTTTTCATTTCACAAGTCTCTCTCTCTAGAAGATTCAACAAATTACATTCTCAATAATTTTGCCCATTTGACCATTGAAATGATGCAAGCACTTGCACAAGAATAGTTTGTAGAATTCAATTCCATTAAACTATTTGATTTCCCTTTAAGTCAAAATATGACAAACAAACGTGATGTCTTTTGGCCTTCGAGTCAAGACATCTTCCATGGCATGACCTTACCTAGATAAACCTGCTTGGTAACTGCAAACCCGATCCAATTAACTCCACAAATAACTACTGTCTAGATCAGCCCTTCAACTTTTATTATTAATTACTATATGAAGAAACCCAACTAAATAAAAATCTTTAGAATCTTCATTTTTGTTTTTTCTTTCATTTGGGTGAAATAGGATCCTATTTTCCTGCCTAATGATAAAATAAATTGTTAGTGATGTTTCCATAAATGTGTTGCAAGAACTTGGCATATGACTTCCTTCAATGCCTAAACCCTAAACCCTATAACTAAATAAGCTAAAAAAAATAACTCTCTCCAATTTTATTGTTTTGATTCATACTATATTTTTTATCCTTTTGCTTCATACTATATTCGAAATTGTTATTAAATTATATAAATTAT
>CAIGRK010037182.1:0-12205 GCA_903798315.1 Fraxinus greggii | reverse complement strand
GAGAGAGAGAGAGAGAGAGCGCGCCATACTGCAGGGGTCCAGTTTAGACATACATCTTGTTCCTCAACATGAGACTCCGGGGTTTTGTTCACTTTCTTTTTATGTAGGACCAATTCAATCCACCATTCATAAGCAGCTATTGAAGGACAAATCATTTGTCATAACAAACCTTGTGAAACCAGTTTATACTAAACCAACATTCATACGCCACCTCGTGTACTTGAAAGTTTACAGATTCAAAAACTTACCACGATTACCCCAGTCCAAGCATTTTGTCTAATTTCTTACTAAGACAGATTATATGGAATACATTCACTTTATTAACATGAGATATCACCAACATGAAAAGAAAAGAAAAAAAAAATTAGCATACCGCAATAAGCTTTCCTGAATTCTCAGGTCTCTTTCCAACCTTCATGGCAGCAGCAGCAGCTGCTGCTCCAGAAGAAATACCCACCTGTTAGAAGTAAAGTACGCAACTTGAAGATGCAAAACTAGTGTGGGCGATCTGACAAATTTATGCAAGACTAGAGTAAAGTACTAACCAGCAGGCCCTCTTGAAGAGCTAATTGCTCAGCAGTTTCAACAGCTTCATCGCTTGATATCTGGACGAGAAAATTTGAATTTAATTACCCGAACTAAGAAACTGTTAAACTTACAAATAGATATCACATTAAACAGCTAAATGAGAGCAAATAGATACTGATTAGTTTAGTTTGAGTTTGCGATTTCTAATGTCAAGAGGAGAACAGCATTTTGAGATTGAAATCGCAGAGATATAAAGTCAGCAGTGGACAAGTATGAGAAAATAGTGGTGTGCCTGGAACAGTAATTCAACTGGCAGAGAAACTATGGCACTTGTCACTATGTGGGAGAGAAGAAATCTCTTGTTGTGACGAAGTTCTACTATGGATAGTGGAATCACAAAACGTAGTCCTGACATTTAGTTTACCTTAAAATGAGCATGACACATGCATATCATTCAATTGCACATGCACTTAAGCCCTCACCTTCAGGGGCAATGAAAGGATCAACAAACTAAGGGAACTGAACTTATACAACAAAATCTAAGGCTTATTCCCTATGAATTTGAGGTCATTTACATGGATTTTTTTGTCTGTTCGTTCAGTTACATTGCTACATCTACTTGAAGATCCAAAGCAACTAGATTTTCATGTAATAAGATGTGACTAAGTATTATGTTAGTTGTCAACTTACCACAAACCACCTCCTCTACCCTGAAATAAACTTATAAATTCATATAAGTACTTGATATTTGACTTCGAATTATACAATTGCAATAATTACAAAGATGCCCCACTGACATATAAGGAATTTTTCCTCAGAAATAATATCACACAAAACCAGCTCCAAGACATCAAAAGTTTAAATCCTAACAAATAGAACTGCCAAGTGAGATGACCATGTCCAATTTAAGGCTTTGATTAAGGACAAAGTAAGAAACACGTGCACTTGTCCAAGGACCAAATTCTAGAATGGTAATGCAACAAAACATCATCTTCTACGCTTCCCATAAATGTTAAGGGACCTAAGTTTTTGCCTAATGTTTTTACCGGCACGCATTATAAGCTCAGTCTATGTCAGTATTCCAATACATGTTATGGATTAAACAATTAATCCGTACCACCGGAAGCAATTAATAGCATGAAACAAAAAATGAAAGCAAGTAAAAAAAAAGATATGTAGTTCACTCTCAATACGAGAGCCACGTCCACTTGCCGCTGCAGGATTTCACTATAACAAGAAGAAGATAACAATATGTTTATGAGCTCACGCTTCTTTACTATGTTCTCTCTACCGCTGTGAACTTTATTGCAAAGGTTGAACCGCTGAACCACGGTCAAGAGGAAAAATGTTCAGTACAATTATTCTCCTTTCATCCAACATATTCGACAACACAAATTTGATAATAAAACTGCTGCGTGGGAATTGGGAAATAAGGTAGAAATAACACTAACCATCCAGCTAGAATGATCAATGATAAACTCAGTAACTAATGAGTGGGAGATATCATTTGACAGAAACATTACCTACAAGAAGTACAGACCCGACTACTGTAGTAAACATGAGAAACGTGAGCTGTTAATAGTAATGGTTGCTAANGAACTTTATTGCAAAGGTTGAACCGCTGAACCACGGTCAAGAGGAAAAATGTTCAGTACAATTATTCTCCTTTCATCCAACATATTCGACAACACAAATTTGATAATAAAACTGCTGCGTGGGAATTGGGAAATAAGGTAGAAATAACACTAACCATCCAGCTAGAATGATCAATGATAAACTCAGTAACTAATGAGTGGGAGATATCATTTGACAGAAACATTAACTACAAGAAGTACAGACCCGACTACTGAAGTAAACATGAGAAACGTCTGCTGTTAATAGTAATGGTTGCTAACATTGTGAATGGCAATAATTGATGTGTCCAAATGATATTAAAAGTTAGTTACACAAAATTCATAACTTCATCTGCCCTCACATGATTAATGTACTACGAGAATTTCATAACCAGTTGACACCACTGGAGTCCAGACCTGTTCTACACTTGCAGTGCCAAATGACTTTTTCACTATGATAATTACAGACGAGAAAAAGATTAATGTGAGAGCTATGGAGGTGCTTAACTGAGTAAAACTCAAACTAAACATTATAACTGCTAATCACATAGATGATATCCCAAGAATAATTAACCAAGAGGGGGTGAATTGGTTTTTAAAATTTTTTCGAAAAGTTGATTCAAATTTAAGTAAGTTGAGAACGAATAAGTCAATAAAAAAATGCACAAGTACGAAAGTGATAAGTAAAAGGGAAGAGAGTGCGCAAACTATATAATTGTGAAGATTCGGTCTCAACCAAAGATTTATGTCCTCCGTTACCAAACTCTTCGTCACTAGTAAGGCCTTTTCACTAAATTTGATTGACTTATAGTACAATCCAAATCCTTACAATGCTTTCGGTGACTTACAAACAATGAATATCGATCTTTAGACAATATTGAGTTTTCTGGGACCTCAATATGGCCCACAAATTTAAAGAGAAATGATTTTACAATTTAAAAATTCTCTCTCAATAAATGATATAATCGAATTAAGTACAAAGAGAGAAATAGGATAACGCTTTAATGAATAACAACGAATGAAGTTCAAGTATTAGGTGAGTAAAGCTTTGATGAGAAAAATATTTTTCAAAAATTGATTCAATCAAAAAAATTTCAAAATAATGATTTGATAAAAATAAATAAGATATAAAATCAATATATTTTAGGTCAAGAATATCTCACTTAAATGCTCTCAAAAAATGTTGTAATGAATGCAAAATGAAATGGCATTTATAGAGGTCAAAACGCGAACCAGACAACCAAGCTAGCCATTGTGCGTTAAAATTCAAAACGATTAAAAAAGTGACTGTTGGACGAATAGAGCGTCCACTATGTCTAACCGGACGTCAGCATTTTTCCCGAATTTTCTTTCTTGATTGTTTTGAAAAATGTAGTCTTTTGAATAACATTTTTCACTTTATTTTTCAAGGTATGTGTTATTGTAATGAGTTTGAATATCAAGTTGAAGTACTTACCTCTTGAAAGATAATTTTTATGCAAGTGTTTTTATGAAATAATTTTCTCGTGCATCAAAATTTATTCATTGAGCTTTCAATGATTCATTGCTAAAATTTAAAAAGCATTGTACATTTACACATTAATGCACATTTTAATCTAGTATTTTCGATGTTTGACTGTTGAAGTTCTTTGTCTAGAGTGATTTGTCGTGAATACTTAGCTTCCATCTCAATTTTTATTGATTGTCCGATGTGAGTCTTTTGGTAGTGATTTTTTTGTCCCCAATCGATCAACTTTGCAACTATAGTTATGAAGATTCTAATTCAATAGTTAGAAATAAAATCAACTTGTTTGTTACGATCAATACACAAAGTCAACCATAGATTAATAATTTTCCTCCTTTTTAATTATGACAAACAAGATGATTTGCATTAAGTTATAACAACAAATTGATAGGGGATAAAAAATTTATATATCAATTCCCCCTACCTTTAACACACATATATATGCATATCATCTCATATGCTTTCCCCCTTTTGGCATAAGTAAAAAGTATAAAGTGAAAATCTAAAACAAGTCATGGAAGATCAAAAAGACAAAACAAGATATTAATGAATGATAGGTTAAGATAGAGCAAATTGCATCCATAACAAAAGAAGTTACGAAAATTTGTAGCATGAAATAGTTAGATGAAGCATAAGTGTATCCAAAACACAGAAACATAAGGATTATCTAAAATACATGAACATAAATTGTAAACCAGAGCTACGCTTTGGAGGAGGGAAGTGAAGGTAAAAAACAATCCGTTGAGCTTGCATCACCGCCTATTGAGCTTGAATTGCATCTTGTTGAACTTACAATTGGTGAAGAATCCCTCCAAGTTAGACAATGGAGGAAGTAAGGGAATCAATCCGTTCGTTGAGGAGATTATAGTGATCCTCGATAAATGTAAAACCATCAGCAGGAGTAAGGACACTGGAACCCGGAATGTTATGACGAGGGTTTGGAACTTGTGGCACATCATCATCATTGTCATTCTCATAGCCATCGAAAGGTAGAGTGGAAGTACCCGAGGTGGGATCAAATCCTTTGGTGTGAACCACTATTGACCATGCTCTTTTACGATTTTCATGCGCTTAAGAGTTTGGATATTGATGGTATTGGCAGGACTGAGTTAACGGATGTCTCATCATGTAAAGGAATTTTAAAATGATTATTTTTTTTTGTAAGAAGCATACCATACGGTAAAGCTATGACTTGACCAGTGGAATGGACAACGTTCATGAGACCGAATGCAATAGTTGAAAAATCTAATTTTCACTCTACAAGAAGGAATCGAGAATAAAAATGTCAAAATTGCTTACTTCATCTCGATGACCCTTTCGAGGAAAAATGACATGTGCAATAATATTTTGCAAAATCTTACATAGAAGAGTGAGTTGATTTGCACTAAGTTTGATAATGTTTTCAATGTTTTTTCAAGTTGACTCTACGACATGCCTTGGTAGGATTATATCATTCTAAAGTGGGATGAGTTTTATGAAGAAAAAGTTGTTTTTCACACCTTAAGCTCAAAAATGTCTCGGATGAGAGCTTCGGTGATGGTAATGCGGGTGTTTTTTAGTAGACGAGAAATTTCATCCGACCTAAAAGTAATAACCATGTTTTTGTAAAATTCCTTCATGAGACGTGGATATGCATTTTCCTCTAACGTGGCAATCGACATCCAACACGTGTTTTAAAAGTATTTTTTTTATGTGAAATGAGGGTGCTTCAATGGTAAAATCAGCAAAATCAACATTTTTACCTATTAGGACTAATGACTTTTTTAAAGAATTGGCCGGCAACTCGAGTTCCATGTC
The DNA here is from genome assembly GCA_903798315.1 of Fraxinus greggii. Taxonomy (NCBI): domain Eukaryota; kingdom Viridiplantae; phylum Streptophyta; class Magnoliopsida; order Lamiales; family Oleaceae; genus Fraxinus; species Fraxinus greggii. Next base: position 6,763 of record CAIGRK010037182.1, on the reverse strand, counting down.
AAATTCTTCATTGGAGGAGGGTGGAAGAGATATTCTCACGGTACTATTAAGTCTTTTTCCCTTGCGTTTATACCCTATCATAGTGAGAAAAACATTTAAGGAGAAAGAATTAAAGAGAAAAAGAAACTATGGTTCGTATTTGAGGATTTTGAAATTTGGTGTATGAAAGTTTGAATTTTTGAGAGATTTTAAGTGTAAAAGTTATGGGTTTTTGATTTGCAGAGGTATTTGATGATTGGAGATGGAGATTTGAAGAATTTAGATGAGATTTAGGGAGAGAAACATGAGAGTTGAAGAAGAAAATGAGAAAAGGAATGTGTTGAATAGCGTATAAGAAATTGAAACTTCGTTGAACCCGACGTCCGATTCCGAATTGACAGAGCCATTTTTGTCCCATTGCTCTGTCAAACCGGACATGGTTTCAGACAATCCACTTGACTTGTTCGAATCCCCTTTTTTTTAACATAATGAAATATATAGTGGATATCGTCAAAAAAAATGCAAGAACACATAGAATGAATTTAACTTAATCGTGTACTTCGAATTCATCAATATAGCAAACCTCTTCGAATATGTGAGAATCGATCAAGCACTACAGGTTTAGTAAAAATGTCCACTAATTGATTTTCCATATTTACAAACTCTAATACATTATCTGCGTTCTGTGCATGATCTCTTGAAAAGTGATGTCTAATTTCGATATGCCTCTTTGCAAAATACCTTGAACCAACCATTTTGTTTGAGTAATGTTATTCATAATGAAGTCTATTGACAGTCGACTTACATAACGTACATGTAACAGATTGTTATTTGATACATTAATGTAGTAGTTTTTTATTGTAAATAATGTCTGTCACATTTATGCAACGTATGACGGCTATCAGTAATCTTTACTATGAATAACATTATTCATTTTGTTTGTGTACATCACTTTGCAAATGTGATTATTAACCAAATAGTTGATTATGTTGATTAGTAGACAATGATGTTACAAGCCACATATGATCCTCTTTATTATATCTCTTCTTATACAACTTTGTAAATAAATCTATCTTTTATTCAATTGCCTAAATGGCACTATTGTTTATGTAATCGGTATTGACATTGTAAGTTGTTGGGGAGCAAAAATGTCTCTCTTAAGCTCATGAATTGAATTACTAAAATAAAGAAATCGAATTTCATAAAAGATTTATCTTGTCCTCACTGGACACTGATTGATTTTCAGTTGAGGTGGTCAAAGACAAAAGTCTTTCTTCAAATCTTCAACATGTCATTAACTTATGTTTGGGTTTATTATAATTTACTTATAATTTTTAATCAAAATCAAATTTTAATTTTAACCATATATTTACGACTATTTTTCCACCTATTATCTACACATTTTTACTACCTTTTTCAATGTAAGAAATTTATAATGAAATACAGCTCATGTCTTTAAGTTTAAGCAGATGAACTCATCGCTTCTGAGGATCAGTAAAAAGCTCTAATTATTGTGGCTCAGAAACTCATCTCATGAAATCATGTTAACGATCCACTTTTGTTTTTCCTTTGATTCTAGGGTGGCAACGGGCCTAAACTGCCCCATTGAAAGCTTGGCTCGTGGCCCGTGGGTTGCTACTATCCAAGCTCAAGGTCCAGCCGCCTATCCACTTCCGTGGGTCGGATCGTCCATAGGGTCCAAAGATTTTTTTTCTGAAAATTCTAATTACAAAAAAATAAAAGTGCCGTCACAAAGATCGGAGTTAGGATTTAATTAAAAGTATATTAGAGCATGTTTGGGCGGATTAAAATCTGATTTTAATTTAAGTCAAAGTCAAACAATTAATATTAATCATATCTTTCATGGGCCACATATCTTTTCAACCACACACTTCAAAAACTTCTATCACAATCCATTAAAAATGTAGGGCGTATTCGGTAGAAATTAAAATCAGATTAAAATTGGAAAACTAGCCGGTACTGTTGACTTTTATTAGCCGGGTGAGACTCAATAACGGCTATATTTTCAATTTTAATTGACTTTTAATCTCTACCGAACAAGCGCCTAATTTTAATCATCATCAAACACCCTCTAATCTGGATCATTTATAAGAAAATAAAAATTTTCACATAATTTTCTTTTTTTACAAATGGATTGAGCGGGGATGAACTGCTTCTAAATTCGCCTCTGACTATTGCAAACTAGCTCGAGCGACTTCTGTTTTCAAATGTTTGATTATTTTTTATATGCTCGTAAGTCATAAAGTTCACATTAATCTTTAAAAACCATTGAGAGGATAATATTCTTTGGAACTTCTACACTATCAAAACTAGCAATAACAATATAAAAAATGCCAAAAAAAAAAAATCATTTTCTATTATTCAATTTAGCATTTTGTTTGGATGAGATTTATTATTTTTTTTTTTATGGGAAAAAAATTGCCAATAAATCCAACCATAACACAACACAACTGGAATGCGATCGAGTCCGAAACGTACATTTCAACAAGCATTATTATTGGGCCACCGCACCCCTCAATTGACTGCACGTACAGTATCTGCACTGTAGCTGGAGATCCGGAGAAGTTCTTTTCTTTCGCTCATCAAATTCACCTGATACACACGACTGTAAACTTTTGCACTAAGAACTAATGGCGAAATTTTCGATCGACATTTCTGTGGTGCTGTAGGAATTATGCATACATTTTCTGATTTTCAGGTTCGTTAGTACTCATTCTTCAGTATGTTTGTTTCGGCACTAATTTAGCAGTTAGGTTGTGTTTAGTTCATTTTATGTGATTTTGAGATTTCGAATTTATGAAGTTGAATTTGTTGACGATGAGTTGTTGAATATGAATTTTAATGTAATAGTTTTAGATCTGCGCTAATGTACGTTTTGAGAAATATTTTTATGATCTGGTTGAGAAGAATGTGGTAGAGGTTTGGCACATAGGACATTGATCTGACTAGCTCAACTGGACGCTTCTGTAAATTGATGTCGAAAAGTTACTCTATGAGACCAATACTGGTTATTTCTTCAACATCCACGTGTCTAAATGTTTATGGCTGGTAAAGCAAAGTTTACATGCTGATTTGATAGCTGCGGAGAGTGTTGGCAAAAGTGTAAGGGAAGTAAATGTTAGGCCTTATATTTTCTAATTAGTGATAGCGAAACGCGCTAGGTTGAAACAGATTTTTGTAGGCACTATTAGAATTTCGACCTTGATCAATTAATCTTCATGGTTTCTTGGATTGTTGAAAAGGTTCAAGTTCTTAATATTTTTGAAGGAACTCGTGAGAGGAAGGAAAGAATTTTCGAAACCTGTAGTTGGGTGGTTAATAATTCCATTGTTTGATGAGGGATTAAATATTGTAACAAACTATAAGTGTACTGGCTGAAACCAACTCTAACAAATCTAACTAACCATTACAAGTTGCTAAGTACATAAATAAAAATACTAATCATTGCTTCCAACAGGCCCCCAAACTGAAATTAGGTAGACTTTTACTTCGTATTTGAACATGCACAGTTTCTTGAGCTTAGAATGGATTTATTATAACGCATCTCCTTACATGGTGAACTTCCACTTTCTTTTAAAGAACTTTATTCCTTCTCCCATGAAAGACTAGATTTGCCACTAGCGTGACTGTACTTGAAAAAGATGACATATTATTGATATTTGGAATATTACATTTTGAAAGATTTCAATCTTTCTCAATGGATGTCCTAGTCTATTAAGCCATAGATAAAAAACCGACAAGTTTGATACATTTGAACATACATCCATACAGAATCGTAAGAAACAATTGTCGAAGAATCAGATGAAGGGTTGTGTTTCTGATGGCTGAATTGCACAGAGTCGAAGGCTTTTACTCCTTAGGTTTCCCCTGCACCAGCACAGTTCTGGTAGCCTGATCCTTAGCTGATATTAGTCTGGCCAATTGCGAGGAAAAGGGCTGGAAAGAGGAGAAATGGAGTTAAAATTCAAAATTATTTCATATTGTTAGTTCGGAAGAGAATGTGTTGCGCATTTAAACATTTTCTCCTCTTTTCTCTCAAAAACAGACAAAAGTAGTTGTTTTAGTTTTAGTAGTTTTATAAATGTATAGTTCTTTTTTGTATTTTGATAAGTAAAGATTTTATTATTAACATCTGTGTCAAAGGGGACGCTGTCCAATATCCACGCGAAAATACTTATAATTTTGTCACTCTCACCTTAGCAAGAAAACTTACCCCAATATAAGAACACAGAATATTGTTCTGTCACCACTAAAAATTCAATAGGTAGATCCTGTTGATTTCTTCCCCTTTGTTCATATCTAATATCGTTTCAAGAGATCTTCGTCCTTCGTGATGAATATAGAGTTCTGCTGACACCTGTTTCAGGTCACTATCTAACTTGATTGCTGACTGCTCTCATTTTATTTGCAAAGAGCTTGTTGACATGCAGAGATCCATTACCACGTGGATGTGTTAGTTCAAACCAGCTACCGCATGCATGAAACCCAACAATTGCATTCACATTGTATTTTGCTCATTCTCTCATCCTTTTCCAGGTTCAGTAGATGTCTGTTCGTGTTACAACTACTGCTGGTTTGCTAAGAAAATGGCACGTTCATCATCTATAAAAGCAATAAATGGAAAAAGTTGAGTTAACTATACCTCAACTCTGTCTAGAACTCTTCTAAAATTCAAATACTCCAGTCTTGACGAATTGGTCAGCTAGAACTCACTGGCGTGATTGCTTACGGGAAGCTAAATAGATACAATGGTCAGCAAACAACATTTGTTGACCTATTTGTATCTTTTGGTCTATATATTGTTATCCTCAGGAGTTATCTTGTACAACAAGGTATGTATTGTATAATTAAAATCCATGGTGAATCTCTGATGCTATTCTCTCTATCTCTCTTGCTTTTGCTTGATATAAATTTTGGCAGCATATTTGTAACTCTTTTTATTATCACTGCCTCACCCTCACCAATTTTGGATCATTTTAGATTTAAGGGTGGAGAGTTGGTTTTGAAATTTCGCTACGGAATCAAGCTTTGGTGTTTAATCTACGTCTTCACGATCACTCTGTGCACGAAATTCACACTTCTATTATTTAGGAATTACAAAATGCATTGGCACTGGACTCCAAGATGGCAATATTCTTCATTCTGAAATTGGCTCAAGTAAAATAAACAATCATGAAAATTAAGTCCATGTTTGTCTCCTTTTAAAACAAAACTCTTTAATTCTCATACTCATTTTCAACCATACATTTACATAATAAAATATTTTGCCCGTAAATCCAAAATATTTCTAACTTTTTAACCTCGTATTATCTGAGAAATCACTATTCAAAACATCATTTTTCTCAAAATAATGGCCATCAAACATGGGCTAAATAACACATCAAATTAGGTCCAAATAATTCCTGCAAAATGGCCCTGGTATTAAATGATTTGCATGTTTATTTAAATTAGGTATTAAGGAAGAAAAGATGTCTCAAGGACAAGTAAACTTACTAGCTGATTCTCTAGCCTCTCTTTTTCCATTTTGTTTTATGTAATTCCTTGCCAGAGGAGGAGGGAGGGAGTTATTCAGTGTCAATTGTGTAATTCACCAACATTTTACAAGTTCTACATTTTTCAAATTCTCATGTAACCCAAAGACAGATAAAATTAATTAGTTATGACCTTTCTTTTTTCGTAGAAGAATGACTTTCTTGTTTTGCTTTCCAGTCAACCACAAATTCCGTCCTCAGCAGGAGTTTACCCGTATTTTTATTACATTTTGCCAATGACTTGTGCATTTATAAGTTCATTTGTACCTTTAATATTTTTGAAAGCTCGTACTGATTTGCTTCTTTTTTATGCTTATTCCAGTGGGTTCTCTCGCCAAAATATTTCAACTTCCCATTTCCAATAACGCTTACTATGATTCATATGGGCTTTTCGAGCTTGGTTGCGTTTTTTCTAATCCGTGTTTTCAAGGTATAGGATTTTCGAACTTCTTTTGCTGTTTTCATCCTCTGTCATATTACGCTGATGTTTGTTGATAGATTGACTCGTGGTGTGATGGTGTAAGTTGATAGTGAAGGCTGTAAAATTGTGTTGGTTTTTTCCACTGACCTTGCATTATTAATTACAATGGTGTTAGCTGAGACAAATGCGAGAGAAAGTCAGTCATCACTTTCATGAAAAGAGAGAAAGGGAAATTAGTTGATCGGCTTTTACAGTTTTGAAAAAATCATGCCTGAATTCACCCGTAGTTAATGTAGTATGACAATTTCATAAAATGAGAAATGAAGGCTTTACAAATCAATCTATATTTGTTCATGTAACTATTTTTTGCTTATGTCTCACATTGATAGGAAAAGTCCATGACTAGCAATGGTTAATCTGATTATTTGGATTCGATCACTGTGGTTTTAATATATGCTCCCAAGTTGTCCGGTGCGGGTGTTAAATTCTCCTGCTCCATTTTTAGACTGTTTCCTCTTACATGTTGCTTAATGGCCATGGGATTGTAAAATCTCCACTTGAGTCATGTCAGACATATGCACAATTGTCAGGTTGTTGTTCTGTCCCGTGCAATATCGGTATTTTTATGCTTCTATCCTTCCTCCTAGATAATACAGTTTTTTTTTTTTAATAGGTCACGTAATTTTATTAATCAAAAGATAATACACAAGACGTGAATTATCACTTTAAACAAGATAGAAATTCCATGAAATTAGGCAGTCTATCTATAGGATTAATAGCTGCAGCAGTACTCCAACTATCCAAAGTCAAA
>CAIGRK010037050.1:0-11658 GCA_903798315.1 Fraxinus greggii | reverse complement strand
TTGTATTGAAGAATGAAATGAGAGTAAAAAGATGCATTTGTCGTTCTAACTAGTTCATTCAAAAATTGTGGCTTTGACAATTGACGATAGCACTGTCTAACGGTTACAAATTCGCTAAAAATCTGATAGAAAATCCATCTGCGCTCGCTAAAAATCTGATAAAAAATCCATCTGCGCTAAGTGACGTCATCTTTAAAATAATGAAGTATGATCATTTGCTAATAAGAACCAAGGTTTGAAGTCTTAGCAAAGTGCATTTCATTTCATTATATGAAATGTAGATATTTTTATTAAGAAATCGTTATGTTTACGGTGGAGAATAAAACCAACTAAATCTCATTGCAAACTAGTCCAGATATTTACAAGTTGATAAAGACACTTGGCCTACAGCCTTCCACCCTATTACTTACCACGCGAACAAGTGGAATCAAAAATTTCAACTCCAAATCAAGAACCAAAAAAAAGTTAAAATCCCGATTCATTTTCAAAACACCCCATCTTGTCAAATTTACAAGAGATAACATTTCTTGTCCCGAAATTTGATAGTTCAATAAAAGAAGGATTAAACATTTTTTATAGGGATTTTTGTTAGATATTTAATTGACAAGTCTGTGAACGAAAATGACTAAAGTTGATATGTTGTAAAAAAATCAAGGAGTAGTGTGCAATTAGAGTGATGATATTTTAGGTCTAGAGTTCGAGAATGGGAAAGAAGGAAAAATGGCGCGAATTTTAGCTGGACTATCACCAAGGTTTGGCTCTAGCGTTAGAAACAGAAACTTTATCGCCCGACTGTCGCCTCGCCTTCGCACCATTCACTCGAGCGACAGTTTCATCCGAGAAATTTTTATTTCCTTTTTTAAAGGCTTTTTGTCTGGCCCATTCATGCCCTAATCTGCATATAAATACTCAAACGTCATAGAACTGTTGGACAAGAGTTGAACATTGAGAAAAACATATTCTTTGAGATCTTCTTCATCTATTTTGCTTTCAACTTTTATCTTGTCATTGGCTTTTTGCGGTGAAAATATTAGATTCATAATCCAAATATCAAACTGCTGCTTCCTTCATATCTGTCAGAGTTTCTGAAGATCAAGGGAAGGTGACTGGAGTTCCAGTCATTGAAGAACGCAGTGTTCTTCGTGAATCCACAGGAGATAGACGAGATCACAAAGCTAGGAGTTGCTGCAGGAGAGCGCAATCCAGGAAAGCTTTAGAAATTGCAGCTAGGAGTTGATGTAGGAACACAGAATCCAAGAGAGCTGTTGGAATTACAATCAGGATATCAGAGAGTACCTGTCGTCGTGTAGTCTAGTAGACTGTAATTTATAAATCGTTTATAGTGGATTGTTGACTTGTAAAGTACCCGAAATTTTTATGCAGTTGGATTTTTCCGTAATCAATTCTGTGTTATTTATTGCTTTCATAATTCCGATAATTTAACATAAGAAAATATGAATTGCATGATTAACCATCTAGAGAATAATTAATAGTGACTTGTAATTATTTAATTTTAAAGTAATTTTAATTCCGCATAATCACTTATTCACCCCCCTCTGGATATTGTTATGATTGAACTACGTATTTTCAATTTTTACAGGGGATGAGGTGGCAATACTTAATCAGCGGGTTTGAAATTTTTTTTGTCCAACATTCATAAAATTACGACAGCTGACAATGTGTCAAACTATCGGCAAAATTTCGTGTACATGTAGCAAGATTTATAAAAGGATGACATGATTCAAAAAGAGCATAAGATGAGGGCCCCACCACAACCAGCTCAATAAGTCAAGTCTCTCAGTTTCTCCACCAATAAGCCTATGCCCGGAACTGTACTTTGGAACAATTCCAAATGATCAACTTCACCTAAACATGTGCCATTGTTGATGCTAATACTTGCATATATAAGGCATAGCATTTTCCTAACTGGGACCATCAATAATTCTGCAATACAACAAATAGATAGGGAGATTGAAATGATATGCAACTTTTCTACGTAAAATACGTTCATCATTCATTTGAATCCGTAAGATGTCATGTTAAAACTTAAAGCTTGTGTAATATTATGCTTGAAAAGATCGGGAAAGACAAAAACATGGAGCATTTGTATCTGAGATCTTTTTGGGCACGGGTAGGATATTATGAGGAGGAGGATAAATCGTAATAATTCAAGATTACCCTCTTTTAGTGTATGAAATAGAAGGGTTAATTTCATACGTAGTTACTCAACTTTTACTAAAATCTCTAATTCGATTTAGTTTCAAATTAGACTACACTTTCATGTATCATAATGCGTCCTCCAAATTAAAGGACATTGCTTATTTGGCTGCCAAGCCGCACATAAAGTAATTGTTCGGTGGCATGCCAACTCACCAATCACCACTCTGCTACGTTAGGAAAGTGTTAAAATTCAAACATGCCTAGCCGAACAACATTAGCTTTTCAATTTCCACTATTTATCAACTGTTCACAAAACAATAAGGCAAAAGTTGGAAAATTAAGGCAAACCAAATATAGCCCAGGGATAACCTACTACTGTTTGGCTTCCAAATAAGCAATATGAGATAGTTTGGGGGATAACATGTTACATAGTGGTGAAATTTGAAATTAAATTGAAGGTCAGTGACCCAATTGAGACATATAATTTAGTGACTCAACTCAAAATTAGCTAAAAGTTCAGTGACAAAAGAAAAATATATACCCTGGTAAAGAGACATCTAGCATAGAGGGTAAGCAAACTAAAACACCCCCAGTTGCTGCTCTATATCCTTGTCAATAACAAGAAGCAGTGTAAATGAAATTCTAGATTTGTATCAAAAATCAGAAGCTTATGATAACATGTATCTAGTGCATGCCCATTTGACACCACTCTACCCGTTTACACAGTTGTGAACAGTGTATCACAATACGCCAATACATCGAAAAGTTCTCGTTTTACAGCAAAGCGAGCAGTAATTTAAGAATGAGTTAAATGACAATTGAAAATAAAGATTAGAAAGGAAAATGAAAAAAGATTAGAAAGGAAAATGAACGGTCACAGGTGGATTTGCAAAACACTTTATTCACTAATATAAAACTGTAATCATGTTTGAATCTCTTGTGACTACTAAAATCACTTGATCATCTTGATATTTCTAGCTTCTATCAGTATACACAGGATGATAGCTTACAGAATTATTTTCTAAATCGAGGTCCTTTGGGTCTGCCATCATCTTTCCCACCCCATGCAGAAGACCAGAAGAAAAGAGACATCCAGAACAGTACAGCAAAAAAGATCTGCACAGTATCCTGAAATCTGGTGAAACTTGCAGCAACACCTGTTCATATATCACAAGTCACAATATTAAAGATCGCATGGAGATGCACACAATCGATATTAAGAAGTGAGACGAAGAAAGTAGTAGTCGAAACATATATAAAATATAAGACACACCAAAAACCCTAAGAGTAATGTCTGCATAACTGCATTTTATGGACTGACAGGAATCAAGGGGTTATCAATGATCATGAGCTGTCAAAATATAGGCCCAGGAATAAGTCGAGAATCATAAAATTCGATTTGGTCCACGGTTAATAAAACCAGAAATTATTTCAAATTGCAAAGATATTTGCCCACTTTGCACCCTGGAAGTGGCGGCATCAGTTTGGAATTAACGACTCATTCAATTAAGAAGATAAATTCAATGAGCATGGATAAGAGAATAAAAACTTCTCATCCTCATCACGAGACAAATCTGTCCAAATAAGACTCTCAGTCCAGTCCAAACTCTATCACAGAGGACCCATTATAAGTATAAATAGAGCATCCAACAAGATCTTTAGGTATGCTAAAATTACACAACACAGCTACAAGCCCCCAATTCTCCAGTCAATTACATTTCTGTATAAATTTTACTCTACTGAATTAACCAAACTAATGTCACTGGGAGATACCCTGTCCCCCTGTTTTGCAGGTCATTTTGAGTTTCCGGTGAAATTTTTCAAAACTGCTGTAGCTAAATTAACTTCAACATTCTGTTGACAGATTTTAAATACAATAAATAACAAGAGTAACCAAAAAATGAAAAACCATCATCAAGATGAAACATCTACACGAAAAGCCATATGACAACTACATAACAATTTTTTTGTATTCCATGAGAATGCGATATGGAAAAACAGTTGACGGTGAGCAATTTTGTATTTGCCAAAAAGACCTTGTCCTGTTAGTCCAATGGGTTGAGGGATTTACAATAAAGTCCATCAAGCATGTATCTCAAATCACTGGGGAACTCATGATTCACCTGATGCAAAGAGGCAAGATAATTTTTTACGTTGATTAACCAGTTTATATGGTGAAAATTTATTATGTCTAGCAATTTTTTTGTTCTGAAATGGTGATGAGAGTTTAAATATAAAGTTTACAAGAGAATCTGCCCCATGTCAACAGGCATCCAAGGTCCAACTCTCAAGGGCATGAGCCAAAGGGAAGTTTTCGTTTCATTTAAGCCTCCAGGAGCTTACAATCACACTGCATTCAAGCAAGTCACACAGGAAGGCAATTGTGTGCCTTCAAAACATTCATTTCCCAGTCCATGTGCCTAAGAATTATATTATTAAATAGTTTCTACTTCATGAGGAGCCTAGACTAAAGTCTATGTTGCATTGTCATTGAATTCCTAAGCTCAAGTGTGGCATAATCTGAAGACATCACTTTGGATTTGAGGGAATCCCTTTCAATTAAACAATTTAGCTTTTAAAAACTATAATAATGAAAATTATTAAGCTTTTACAAAGTATAATAATGAAAGATGATTTGACTCAAATGAAAATCAAATATACTGTTCGCAATCATAAGGAATCCCTACAAAACCCTACAAAGTAAGGAAGTCAACAATTTTATCGTAATAAACTTGATTGATTCTATAGTATTCTGATTTGGTACGGTTTCATTTTTAGTAAGCCTGACCCAAGTTAACTATAAATGTACAGTCTCGTCCATTCTGAATTAGGGAGAAACTATATTGGGCTATATCTTATCAGGCCAGGGCTCTTTTTAATTTCTGAAATATACCTGCTGTCTCTTTCTTGGCCCTAAAAAGTGTTCTGCAATTGCACGGTCGCCATAGCCGGCAAGAAAGAACCTTAAAATGTCCTATTGTTCTAATTACTATTCTTATAATATGGATAATAATAATAATTTAAATTTTTTTAAAGTAACTAACTATACTCACCATGACTATCCAGCCATCCTCAAGAATCAAAATCTTGAGACCTCTTGGCGATGAAATAATAGAAATTATCTTGTCTAGTCTCAACTGATCACAACCTTCTTGAAACTAAAAGTCACAATGAACCGTTTGATAGGACCAAAGCCAAGCTTCGATGACCCTAATTTCAATGTTTGGGATGGGACTTGAACTACTGATTGGTCTGTATAGATATTCATAAAAAAATGTGTCTTGGTTCCAACCGTCACGTAAGCCCTATTCAGAAGATAGGTGGGTTCACTTGAAGAGATTATTTTCTATGATCAATCCGAATCTTGTTGTACATGAGCATGCTCCGTAAGATCCAGTATAATAAGTGTGGAAGGCCCCATGATTGTGCCATGATTTAGGAACTCAATGCAAATCAGAATCAAAGGCATATGTGTGTTATTGACTACAACAAAGAAGATTTGGGAGGCTATACAACATACTCTCTAGTCCAAGATGCTATCAAAATTTATAATATTAAGAACAAGATCATTACCCCAAGAAGTTCCATCTGATAATGAAAGGGAGTTTCTTAATCAAATTTTAACAACATATTTCCATGAAAAGGGAATTATCCATCAACTTTCTCGTATTCTCCACAAAATAAAAATAAAAATATGGGCACATTCTAGAAGTCATCAAGCATTAACAGTCCAAAATAATGAATCAAATCGTAATGCAGGGGAGTCATGCTAACTGCCAACCATTAGATCACTCTTGACTTTTAGAGTTTTTAAACCACAAAGCTCCAATCATTGTGTTTTCAGAATTTTTCCCAAATTTTAATGATTTTTGTCAAATCCCTTCAAAATTGTCGAATGCGTTTCATTTGTTTATATTCATGCTCAACATCACAGTAAATATGATCGTAAAGCTCTCAAATGTGTTTGTATTAATTGTTCTTCAACAAAGAAGGGTTATAAATGCGACCACACAACGTCTATGAAGTTTTATATATCCATGGATGTCACATTTGTTAAAAGCACGTCCTACTTTACTGAATCATTAGACAGAGCCTTTGACAGAAGATAAGACTTCATTTCCACACCCTGACCAGCCCACAGCACCTAAAATGACGGTGCATTCCTTCAACACCTTTGAATCCTCCATATATGTAATGGGAGAGCGCTTGGTAGTCTATTTGTTGAGCCTTTACGAGTTTACTCAAGAAGAAGATATCATCCCCCTAAACCTATGGAGGCCCAAGAATCTTATCTTGTAACAGGTATTTGATAAGTTAGATTTACCATTTTTCATTACAAAAAGAACATGTACCTAACATCTATTGTCTAATTTGATTTCATTAGAAAAGTTTTGGCCTTCACACAATTCTTTTTCACTTAATCAAATACCGTGAAATTCCAAAAATAGTCCATGAGGCACTCAGAGAATAGAATTGGAGAAATGCCATGAGTAAGAAAATAAAAGCACTTGAAAAGAATTATAAAAGAGAGGTTGTAGACATTCCTATGGGAAAAGGACCATTGGTTGTAAATGTGTGTTTATTAATAAGGAAAAAGGCAAAGAATTTTAGATAAATAGAAGAAATGATTGGTGGATTATTAAGAAACCTTAGCACCAGTAGCGAAGATGATTACTGTCCATATTTACTATCTTTGGAAGCTAATCTTAACCTGACGCTGAAAAAAATCCATGTCAAGAACAAGAAGTTTACATGGAAGAGCCGGAGTTCAATGATTTCACAAAAACAGTGAATGTAGACTCATTAAGGCACTCTTATGGGTCCAAGCAATCTCCCAAAGCGTGGTTCAGCAGGGTTGACAGGGGCATGACAAAATGAAATAATGACAAAACCGGAAGATCAAGCCTTAACCTCTGAGAAGGTTACAACCTTGATTGTTTACATGGATTACATAATTGTGACTAAATAATTTTCAAGAGAGTATGATGGCAATAAAGATAAGGATAGAAATATAGTTTAGATAGGATTTTAAAATAGAGTTTCATTCGAATTATAAATGTTTAATGATTAGATTATTTTTAATATTTTGATAAATTTCTAGTTCAGTAGAAGTTTTTATATTTTAGATTAGTTTCCCTATATGTGGAGGGCTTATTGATTGTGATATGCATCCTTGAATGATAAATTGACTTTTTAGCCCTAATTCTTCTTCTTTTTGGTTCCCCTTCTCTTTTAATTGTTCATTGTCAAATTTTACGCTCCCCCATCGGATAGAAAGTCTGGAAAAAAAGATTGACCAAAAAATGTGAGATGAAGACCTCGGGAAACTTGAGACTTTGTTAAGTATTAAGGTGGCTTACTCAGAAAGTAGTATCTTTAGATCACAACATAGATATGTCCTTGATCTCCTTGAGGAAAATGGGATGCCAGAGGGCAAGCCTATTGATACACCAATTGAATAGGACCACAAGCTTCAAAAGGTTAAGAAAGATATGTGAGCAGGTTGAGGTACGTATCAAACTTTGGTTGGAAAGCCATATAAGGTTAGATGCTTAGATGTGGTGAGTCACCTCATGTTCACCTAATGAAAATTAGAATATTGATATGATACTTACCAAGAATCCTTCAAAATACTGTAATAACTCATAAGATTTTTATGACCCAATTTTAAATTTTGATCCATAATTTAATTACTTAATATCATAAGCCTGTGCAAAATTGCTGAAGTCAAACAGTTTCTGCAACAACATACTAGATTTCTTTTGTCGTGGAGAGAAATTTGTAAGTCTAACCTCTTTCCAACTCCATGGAATTACAAGCCAAGCTATGATAGTGGTATTCTGAGCCTACCACAGTTGGAAAGGGACATCCTTCTCCTTTAGGGTATTGTTGTTAGGTCGCCAATGTAGCTAAATTTACCCTTTTCTTGTATAAACATATTAAATTATTGTGACCATTCGAGGCTTTTGAGATGCTTCAGTGGTATTCTCAGATGAACAGTCTAGACAAACTTCGGACATGCTGCATACTGAAAGAAATGAGGGGAAAAAAAGAAACTAAAGAAATCTCGAGTGTAGATATTTCAGATACCATGTTCGAACAGAACATACAAGAAGAATCTATTTCTCTGTATATTAAAGCATGAGAAAAATACATCTTCAAGCCTTTTAAATGATCTTGAATTGATGATGAATTAAGGAAGGAAGCGAAGATGGAAACTGCATAAAGTGTCAACAGTAGTGATATTGTGGATTAAAGACAGTTTCTCAAAATTACTTTAGCAATTCAAACACATTTCAATAAGACTATATTCACACCATGATTACAAGAATGTTATCATCTTTCTGAACTCACTCTTCTTTGAAGCAAGTGGGATACGTAACTAGAATATGTACCATCGAAATTATATTGCTATTTACAAATTATGATTTTATGATATGAAAATATGTTTTAGGATAGTAATCTCATTTGCTTATTTTCATGATTGTTTAGCTCATTTCATGACATGCACCAGACCACATATATAGATTAATTTGATGTGATGTATAAATTTCATAATTTTGCCTAAATTGCACTATGTTCCTGATATGTCAATCATGATGCTATGTCATTCATGTATACAACTATTGTATATGTCCATGTTTAGGAGTGTCACAAGTTATGGCATTCACGACATCCATGCATCATATTCACACCTGCACCATATTCGCTCAGCGAATGTAATTGAAATTTCAAAAAATGTTGAGGATGAGGCTTAATTTAATTAAAAACAACAGGAGAATGATGGATCAGATGGATCACTGCCATATAGTGATGCTTATGATGTTAAAATGACTAAGCAACAAATTTTAAATTTATATTTTTGGCATTTGGTATCTAGACATACTACCTTATTTGGCATGTTACACTTTGAAATTACAAATTAGTGTTATTAAAATTATTAAATTTTTTACTAATGTTTCAATTTAATTTAGATTCCACATTCTATTATTTATGTAAATGTTCACTCGTGAGTACCCATAAAGAAAAGGGAAATTAAGTACAGTCATCGCATGATGACACGACAACAACATTAAATCGAAACAAAATCATGATCAAAACAACACTTAGAATAGTTATTAGTTATTAGAATAGTTATTAGTTATTACTGTTCTCAGATATCATAAATATATTTCATGTGATTAATGCAAAATCAAGATTTAATGTATCTTCTAGGAAGAATGCCGTACATATATTCACAAGCTTTTTAGAAGTCTGAAAAAATTGTTTAGCAACAACATTTTGATTACAGTCAGACCAAAACAACATCTACACTAGCATACAGTTCTAGGATATTATCAAAATGAATATTCACAGGATTAAATCAGAATCAAGATTGACTGCATCTCAATGTGGAAGCGTATATTCACCAAATTTTCTTAGAAATTTCAAAAACCGTTATGTTTGCACTTTTGTGGCTTGACTGTAATCTAGTTGTAGTAGGTTTTACTTTATTTTTATTATATTGGAATGGAATCAAACTCAAATTCCTTTACTTCCAATAGTCAAATTGAAAATAAGTACAAAATTTTCTTGCTCCAGGAAATCAAGAAAATTAGTAATTTGAGAGAACTAAGCTCGCACTTATTTAAACAGAAATGAATAAACAGCTATTCCATACGAAATTTAATAACTATCCCATACAATTTCATTATGAAAACAAGGAAATAAAATAGCATAATCAATTTTAATCGCAAGAGTGAAATATATAATAAGAAAAAAGGGGGACCTGAAGACGGAGCTGGAGGTTTGTTGGAATTGGGCCCAGATTCCGGCGGCGGCCCAGGACTGGTGGCACGGCAGCGGCCACACAAAGAACGGGGTTTAAGGTTTGACAATTGTCGAGAACGGTGGCAATAAGTTAGTGAAGAAGAAGAAGAAGTCGGCTGATGCTGCCACCGGAGTTTAATGCTTGGAGGTAAGGGAAGACAGCAAGTGGCCATATCTTGGGGAAAATGAGTTCTTTCTGGTTTCTAAAATGATTATAATAAATAGTATTTATGTTTGATAAATAGTTACCAGTAGAGTTTGCTTGTAACTTTGTAGACAAACATGTTAGAGTGACAACTTGTGACCGCACTGTTAATTTTAAATTAGATTTAAGCTGTGATTTAAATTTTTTAATTGGTCGGAATCCTAACCGATGAAGGTAGGTAAAGAAAATGCAAATTGCATTTAAGATAGAAAATATGAAAAAAATGGATTTTTACATTTTTTTTAGAACTTCTTTTGTGATCCACTTCACCTAAAGAAAGTTGAATTAAGCTACTTGTATATTTCCTTGTACATCTTGATTGACATTTCTTGATGTGTAAAAATCGAGATCATTGATTATTTTAAGTGTTGCTCAAATTAATAACAAAACTATGTACGATAGCAATGATAGTAATAAAACTACCAATAAAATTACCAGTCAAGATGTAAGTGCAACAAAATTGAAAAAAACGCTGTCAACCCACTTTATTCAACTTCCGCCAACCCACTAGCAATACCAAAAAAAAAAAAACAAAAGAAGTGGACTTCATCCAACTTCCATCCAATTACCCAACTTCACCACAATTTGAATGAAATTATACAGAATTATTATTTTTAATTACTATTTCAAAAATTAAATTTAAAGTTTGCCTATACAAAAATCGGATGATGATTAATATTAATAATTATTTGGGATATTACACCGATAATATGCATATTATATTTACAAAAAACATACANAAAAAAAAAAAACAAAAGAAGTGGACTTCATCCAACTTCCATCCAATTACCCAACTTCACCACAATTTGAATGAAATTATACAGAATTATTATTTTTAATTACTATTTCAAAAATTAAATTTAAAGTTTGCCTATACAAAAATCGGATGATGATTAATATTAATAATTATTTGGGATATTACACCGATAATGTGCATATTATATTTACAAAAAACATACATTTTATATGTGTGAAATCGAAATATGAGACTTACCAAAATAGTAGAGAAGACGACGTAATGATTTACCGAATCCAAATACATGAATATGGACTCGTATCTTTTCATTTTTGAATGGAAGCATGTAATTGAACATTGCAATATAAACATATAAACAAGGTTAACAATATTCGGAAATCAAATATAATTGAAATCAGAAATGAGAAAGATAAGGAAAGAAGATATGCTATTTATGCACTGGTTATGAAAGTGTTGAACACTTTTTCCTTAAGATGAATTTGCCCCGCATTGGTTCTAACGGTTTTCATGCAACTATCTTCCAAGATACAACGACCATGTCGAGCCATAGGAGCACTCCAAATGGCTTAAACCAACGAACTCGAACGGAATTCTTTCTTTACCGAACTTATGATTTTATGCAAATAAATCACTTTTGGTGAAGTGTTTTTATGCAACATAACATGTAAAGAATGATATATAATGATAAATACACGTCAAACGGGTCCTATATATAGAGGGTGAGGGG
>CAIGRK010037048.1:0-10230 GCA_903798315.1 Fraxinus greggii | reverse complement strand
AACTTTAAAATTTGTAAGTTAATAAAATTAATTTTTTAATTAAACATTTAAAAAACGGTTCGGTTCGATTTTATGCGGTTTTTGAAAATTGAAACCTAAACCAAACCATTTTGAAACGGTTTGGTTCGGTTTGAAAAAAAAAAATCCGCGGGTCCACGTGGACCCGAACCAACGGTTTTAAACTAACGATTTCGGTTCGATTTACGGTTTCACGATTTTTTTGTTCAGCCCTAATCTTAGTAATTATTTATTAGGTTGATTGTCTCTCTACAACTAAAGGACGTTTTCTTAGTTATGTTACGAAGTGTTATTTTTTCAGTTGTTTGCCTTTTTGCTTCACTTTCAAGTAGTCTGGCTAGCATCTCGTTCCTTAATTTTTGTTTGAGCTGATGGATTATCTTGTATGGTAAGTTTTTAGCTTTTGCTTTTTGTGGATGTCTCCGAGGAAGTCACTTGTCCAAACAAGTTCAAAGGCTACTTCCTTATATTAGAAGTAGCATTTGACTTTTCAGAAATATACTAAATGGGCGCTTATTATTCTTAATTCAGCCCCGTTTGAGTGCAATACCTATGACCATCTTTCATTTTACGTGTGTTGAATCGAAACAATATGTTCAGCCTTTATGTTAGAAGTAGCTTGACTCTACAGAAGTCATGGGTGCAGTGCCCATGACCATCTCTTGGTGTGTGTATGTTGAGTTGAAACAATAAGTCTGGTTCACCAATGTACACATTTGACTCGTTGGTTTAATTCTCTTATCATGTCCAAGTTTCTTGGAAACCAAGAATTCTCTTCGTGTTTGAATTTTTAGTTTCGAGTTTTGAATTCATTTTGAGTTTTTTGTTTTGAGTATCCATTTTAAAATTGTTGAAATGTGTTCTTTGTCATTTTGAAAAATTATTTTCGAAAATTAAAAAAAAATTGAAAACGTGTTCACTCACACTCTCTCTCTCTCTTTTCATTTCATCATTTGTCGGCTTTCTCTCCGATGTTCCCTGCGATCGTCGACGCTCCTGACGACCTGCGCTTTCGACGATCTCCCTGCGAGCAGCGCTCCCTGCGGCACTACTGTTCTCACACTTTTTTTTTTATTTGATTCGGTGGTTGGTTTGGGTGCGGTGATGGTGTGCGTGGTGTGCGGTGTTTGTATGCAATCTGCAAGTTGTAGCGACGGTGGTGGCGATTTGTAGGTTGTGGCGGTGGTGGTTCTGTGGCGATTTTGGCTGTATTTGTGGTGGTATATCTGGCAGTTGTGTGGTAGCGATTTTTGTGGCGGTGGTGGTTTTTGTGAGGGTGTGGTGCAGGCGGCGTTGGTGGTGGTTGGGTGACGTTAAACTGAAAACATCCAAAACACGTTTTGAAAATTTTGGCTTGATTTTAACTGAAAACACTCTTCGTTTTTTTTAAATAAAATTTAACTCGTTTTCGGGAATTCATTTTTTCAAAATAAGTAAATGTGTTTTCACTATTTTGAAAAATTGAAAACAAAAAATGAACTGAAAACTGCAAAGAGAACAGTCCCTAAGCTCTTTAACAAAAAATATTCTCGTTAGACTTGTTCCTCATGTTTAGCGATATTAAAGTACATTTGATACTGACCCAGATCAACTTAAAATTTTTATGTCAATACATCCATAAATCGTGTTACACGCACAACATTCCGTGTGAGATAAAAGGAGATTAAAATTGACCAACCTTGTTTCGCGTGGAATTCGCTAATAATTTATGAAGGGGTGTTTAATTTATGAAAATTACAAATTACAAAAAGTGAAATGCCTCCCATGGGTACAAGCACACGAAGTAATTAAAAGTTTGACGAGAAAGCAAAGGAATCAAAATTACATATTCTCTGTTTGAGAGTTGATTTTTTCCGGGGATTCCTTCTATGCTTCTCATTCTCTTTTATACTGCTTCTCTGCTTGTCGCACTGTAACCACCCACGTTCTCTATCATGGATGATTTGTTAAGAAACTACTAATTTCAACTGCTGCCACTATCCTCATTATTTAACCGCTTGCAACCAAAATTCTTGGGTCGTGGGAAGTGATATAATTCCTCATTAACCGTTTTGATAACCGCAATAATAAAACGTTATACGCGCCCAGGTCTTGGGCGTTCCGTGAGTCTGGACGATAAGGGGTTCACCCAAGTTTTGGGCGTTTCACAGGCTGGGCGATGATGGGCTTTCGCGCCTAATTCCGTCTTGGATCCTTTACATGGTTTTGTTCGGATCCAACTTTCGAATCTTCTAATTGAGCTTCTCTCTGGACCACTTAATTGGGCAATTGAGCTTCATTCTATGGACCACTTAATTGGGCAATTGGGCTTCGTTCTCTAGACTATTTAACTGGACCTCATTTTTGTGTGTCAACACTTGTCAAATTGCCGAGGTTGGAAATCCCAATCGTTCTCTGTTTAAGGGCTTTGGACCATTTCTAATGCATCATTTCGAACCTAGCCAAAAAGGCCAAATGTGGGCCAATTTTTTCACCGCCGCCCCTTGTAGGATCTTGGCAATCTTGATATTCATTTATTTAATCTTTTTTTTTTGGGGGTATATTATTAAGTACTTTGGCCTACAGCCCTACACCAACCGATCTATTAATGTTACAATTAACAAAATGAGTGTGATTCATTAAAGGATGTGTCCTTTGACATTGAGCATTGATGAAATTTTATGCATATCAAGGTTTATTCAATGATTCATTATGAGATGTATCCTTTGGTATTAATTGCAAGACTAATTAAATATGAAGATTTATTATTAGTTTTGATACCATTATTTATGTAGCAATTGGGTTTTCAATAAATGACATGTATGTCAATTAGTGTTGTAGTATAGCTAGTACAAGTCGATCAGTCTTGGGATGATCATTTCAAACGGAGAATCATCTCTCAATGGATAAGTATTGACCTATTTTGCCAAACATGCTCTACATGTCTATAAATCGTGAAAGTTTAAAATCAATTGATCCTGAGGCCGGAATAATCAATTGATAATAATAGTTGCTCAACGAATTGTAGCATATCTTTGGTAGCCCTTCAACCGACTCACTGCGAGCGTTAATTGTTGGAGATAATCTCGAGTTGACCAATGTATTAACTGTAGCCCTTTCATTTTCCAAATTCAAATTTCAGAAATATTGCAACAAATGAACTGAACAACCCAAACGGCAAGCATGTACGGCTCTTTAACTTTTAGGAACGGGATTTTAATGGGAGCCAATATTTACAAATAATAATGTCCTATCTCATCCCAATGGTTGCAAATATATAGCATCATTGAATAAAAGGACAGTAAATATGTTGACAATTAAGGCAGCGTAGCCAGACCGCCGAGGCTGCCGACCGGACCCACATGCCAGTATTTAATATCCACGTATTATTTCAAGAATATCGGAAAAATATAACATTGATTCGACTATGTTTGTTCAATCAAAAACCAGCTCGTGAAGAGCCATTTCTTTTCGATTAAATTAACAAATCCACGCTTGCGTAATTCTTGACATTCCAGAGAACTTATAATCTACATTTAACTAGATAACTTTGATAGCATGATCAGTTGATAACAGAAGGCAATAAGAACAGCAAAAGATGCTAGTCTAGTTTAGTATCTGTACCAGTGACCACTGCTGAACTCAACAGCATCTCCTTCAATTGGCATTCCGAGTCTGTCTAAGCGACCGGATCCTGGATAAGCTTTGTTGGTGAAGCTGGAATGTAATGTCGAGCCCTTTTGCATGTTAGGTCTCGACTCACCATATCCGTGAACAGAGTACCTCTTGGTTGAGCTTGATCCCCCGTATTGTGGCCTTTGCCTTTGTTTTGGGGCACTGAAAGATCTTGCCTTAGCTTTAGATGATTTGGTGTAGGACATGTAGTTTGGGTGGTCGGAGTATCCGCTCAAACAGCTTCTTGAACCGTCACTTTTAGTAGGGGTAAACGGTCCTCTCTTGGAGCTACCGCCCATGGATGATGCATAATAGAATTGTGGGCTGTTGTCAGCAGTGTAGAAAGTGGGTTCATCAACATCTCGTGCAAACTTCAAGGGCTGAAAGATTGAACTTCTTCAGATGATGGACTTAAAACTGTTTGACGGTATATAGAATCCTTCGATACGGAAAAGCTGTGACTATTTTGGTCCAAACCTGTGCTAAGATGGACCGAGTGTCGGAAGGTTCTAGTTTTGGAGATTACCTGAGGTTTCCCAGTATCCACTTCAAGAATCTTATCACTTATTTCATCATCTGTGGGAACAGTTCTTGCAAAAGATCCATGTTCCCACGATCTTTCAAGCATTCTTTTGTCCTTGCAACCCATGAGTGCTTTGTCTGAATCAATGACCTTGGGATTAGATTTTGAACCATTTCTCTGCAATTAGTTCCAATGGATGGTTAGACATACGGTACAAGTCAACCACAATCCCAAACAAGAGAGGTTATGAACTTACCTTCAGCATCAACAATTGTTCGTGCTTCATACTCCTTGTCTGAATAACGTGTTCAAGCTTCTCAGGAGTTGCAGGTCCCTACAAGTTCAAAGTAGATTTGATCATCAGCACATACCAACCAATTAAAGCCTTTCGTATTTCTTAATGAGTCGAAATTCCCTATTATGCATGTCTAGATTAGACTGGCAGATGTAACCTTAAATCTGATAACAAGTTAAGTTGGCATTCAAATAGTTTGTGGGAAAAAAAGTTAAAATATACTTCCAATTGACCTTTTGGTAAAATTAAGTCGATGCGCTGTGGGGAAAAAAAAAACTCGAACAGAAAATATTAACGACTCACATGGGATGCAATCAAACATTACAGATACATGGAAATACTATATGGCAAATATCTCAACTTTTCTGCACAAAAAATTGAAGCTTTTGTCCCATAAAAGTAGCAATGGTGTAGAACATACTTTTCAAAGCCTAGAACTATGCTGTTAAACGTCAACTTCTTATCACACAATGCTACTGGAAGGCGAGAACTTTGCTTACTCGATAATTGAAGTGAGAGGTCTTCATGCTTGAATGTGGGGATTCAGAAATCAGATCCCGTACAGCCCTTGCTCTTGCTTGAGCTCGTAGCAATGCCTGCATACGTCGCATAATGTCTGCCATTTGCTTCCTCACAAGGTTACCTCTCACCAGCGCTTGAAGCTTGACTAGAGCTTTCAACGCCCGTAAAGCCCTCCTCGACTACAATTTAACTCCAAAACATAAGAACATCTAACGTAATTCAGTCAAACGTAATGTACCGCAAGATATACGTGAAGAGGCAAATTTTGAGGCTGTTCAACTCTTAAGTCAATAATTTGTACATTAATCTAGTACTTATTTGACCTTAAACTTTAAGCCCCTGTTTGTCATCCATTCTATCAAACATTGTTTGCTACAATAAACAATCTCCACCACATATTCACCCAATAAAATATTCTACACACAAACCAATAAGATTAATTTATTTTTTAATCACACATTCTCAAAAAAATACTATTCAAAACTCTATTTCTTCTCTCAAAATGGGAGATAAACAAGCACATGGGCCCATGGGGCAGCAATGCAAACACAACATGAAAATTTCAAAAGTGATTGGCGCCTAAAGAAAGACTTGAGTTTTGTCTTTCTACCATGTAAGTCTGACATTAAAGAAAACAAGGATAACGCACCAATCATCGTGTAAAGCGAATAAAAGTAACCAAGAACCTCTGATAAAAAATTCTAAAGCAATAGAGAATGAAAACTTACTTTTTTCTAGAATCCCATAAAATAAGCCACCATTTGCATACAATTTATAAATTGGTTTATAAAACAAGTTAAGAGTCAAATACTAATTTTAACGATGCATTTATACCTTTGTTTGAGCTCCATTTTTTCTGAAAAAATGGATTATTGAATAGTATTTTGACTTCATTTCAATCGCACATTCTTCAATAAAATAATAATACATGTAAATTTGAAATTTTTCTTTATTTTTTAACCACATATTTCTCATCAATATACTATTTAAAATGTATTTTTTTTTTAAACAAAGGGGCTCAAACAAGCCCTATAATTACTACACATTTCATTAGCCACATCATTAAAATCATTAAGAGTAACAAT
Organism: Fraxinus greggii; assembly: GCA_903798315.1. Taxonomy (NCBI): domain Eukaryota; kingdom Viridiplantae; phylum Streptophyta; class Magnoliopsida; order Lamiales; family Oleaceae; genus Fraxinus; species Fraxinus greggii. Next base: position 4,133 of record CAIGRK010037048.1, on the reverse strand, counting down.
GGAAACAACACTAACACGTTGAAAGTACAATTTCAGTAACGATATAGTGGCCATTGAAATTTTTAGCCCAATCTATTACAAGATCAAAATGGATTTTTATAAACTTCGAACTGAATTCAATACTGGACATAATTAAGAAACACTCGATTGTACCAAAGGTTACTTCTTTACCAAATGTATCACCATGCACGTTGAAAATTGTAAAAAATGATTTAAAAAAATTGGATCCACGTACCCATAAACTGCCCTGTCTGCCAATATGGACAAAGCCCAACAACAACTAGATTAAGGTCCCCATTTATTTCACATTAAATCAGATTTTAATCAAAGTCAAAATCAAACAATCAATATTAACCACATTTTTCATGGTCCCACAACTTTTTAACCACACATTTCAAAAACTTCTATCACAATCTACTAAAAATCTAATTTTAATCCACACCAAACACCCTCTAGATTAGTTATAATATTTCAACAATATCATAGTTTAGTAGAAGTTTGTTTGATTTTATATTCTTTCAGTTTCTTTTGCTCTATAAATAAGAGGACTTATTAACTGTAATAGTCAACCTTTGATTATATGAATAAACTTGATATATTCTTTGCCCTCAATTTTTCTCTTCTTGGTCTTTTCTTGTTCATTAACAAATTAGTACGCTCTTGCATCGTTATCTAGATAAAATGTCATGAATGATCACTGTATATGTTGAGCTTTGTTTATCTGTATTTTCAAGAGATGTATAGTTGCGAATCAATATCATAAGTCTTCTCATATGATTTTAATGGAATCTATAGTATTCAAAATAGAAGTTCCTTCAAGAAAGCTCGCAATCAACAGTAGGAAAGGAGTCTGATGAGTAGGACCTGTGGAATACTGAGTAATCTTATTCGTAAAAGAGGTTTGGGGTTAAATGGCTGCAGGTTGAATAGCTTGCAAATATCTTGAGTATAATAGTTTACTCCTGAATTAGTATGTTTCGCTCCATCCATGATTAAGGGCCTGATTGGAGCTGTTTCGCCACTATGTTTGAGTTTATCAATTCAGTCTTTGTTTTCCCTTTTTTACTTTATCATAAGAGCCTTTAATGGAATTGTGTATCATCCAATATTAAACGACGGAAGTTTAAGCACTTCTGTGTGATTCTTTCAGTTAAGTTATATGGTTATTCGGCTACACTATGACTGGGATTATTCTTATATTTAAGTTTGTGGCTAATGAGCTTACAAAATCACACGAAGTTTGCGAGGAAATTACTCTAAAATAGATTTTGTTTACATGATTATCTTCCAGGTCACTGTTTCTAAGTTTACATATGCGCTGGTGTAACTTGTTTTCCTTGTGAAGTTTTCGTATATCTAGACATATACTCTGTAGCCATTAATGTTATCTATCAGTAAAATCTGTTCATGTTGTATTGGTTTAACATTCATTGTAAACCCTTCGTCAGCTATGGTCTGACTTTCAGGTAAAAACTTAAAATTCTCCTTTGTCTTTCATCATGAAATTCTTTGTCGAAGCTAATTTTTTGAAGCATCTATTATCTATTTTTTCTGTTTACAGTAACTATCCTGGGTATAAGTTCTGTAACTGCTTTAGCTGAAGATGTTTCAATTGAATCAAGTTCTAAAAATGCTACAAATGAGGCTGAAATTACTGGGTTACGTGAAATTGAGGATGGTTCAGTTATATCGAATGTACATACATCTAAATGGAGAGTTTTTACAGATAAGGGAAGGGATTATTTTATGCAGGCAAGTAGTATTCTTACAATTATAGTGTATGGTATTATCTCTAACTTCTCTTTCAGCATTTTGTGTTCTTGTTGTCTTACTTATGGTTAACTTATTTCATCTAGGGAAAACTTGAGCAAGCTGAAAGATTTTTCCTATCTGCAATTCAAGAAGCTAAAGAAGGTTTTGGAGAGAGGGATCCACATGTTGCGGCAGCATGTAACAATCTGGTGGTCCACTGCAAAAGACGCTTTAAGATTCTAGTATACAAGTTTTCGTATGGTTAATTCGCGGTAGTTTTGTGTTCACAATATGTATATTAACTCTGGCTAGTTGTATTTACTATGATTGAGCTGATCAATTTAATATCATGTGAGCTCTTCCATTTTACTGGAATTCATTTTATTTCCTCTCTTCTTCTTTCCCTTTTTCTAGTAGTCGTGTGTTTTCTTCTGTTTATTTTGGGGGGCGACTGCGGTGATGCATGCCATTAATTCTGGTTATGGACTCTTATTATTTGTTCGTTAGATGAAGCTAAATTGTTTCTCTAAATTTATTTTTAGAAGTTTTAGGGGGTTCCTTGTGTCAAAAGACTATAGCAGCACATTGCATGAAGATTGAGTTGTATCATAGTTATGGATCTTATTTGGTGGAGATTTCTGTCCTATGTTACTAGCTGTTTATGAGAAGACACTGAAACCTGTAATTTTGATTGCAGGCAGAGCTCTATAGAGTGAAAAAGACATTTGACAAGGCAGAACCACTGTATGTGGAAGCGATAGATATACTAGAGGAGTTCTTTGGAAGAGATGACATTAGGTCGGAAAAATATTGTATAATTCATTTCATAATTTTGTTTCTTCATGAATAGTCCTGTTAGATTCTACATGTTACGGTAATAAAATTGAAATTTAAGCTATGAACTGAATATTATTGAGACAGAAAAGCTGAAGGAATTAAAATCTATGTACTGAAAAAATTTAGAAAGCAAACCATCACAAAAAAATAAAATATGGAAAACAAATAGCTATAAATAGAAAATAATCTCTATACTAGTTATGCAATCACAAAATTATGGAAGTAGTAAATATGTACCCTGCAGCATTATATTCCTGTCAAGTACAATATCAGTAGCATATTTCATGTTCATGAGAAGGGGTAGCAATTTTGGTTGGTAAGCTACTTAGTTTTCATATTTTTCTCACTTGGTTTTGTTGTTTCTTATCTGGCATCTCTTATGAAGCATGGACATCTCTTAAATCTGACTTCTGACGTCTTTGTTTATATTTTGTTGAAGAGTTGGGGCTGCCCTTCACAATCTTGGTCAATTCTACCTTGTACAGCGAAAATTAGAAAAAGCTCGCGTCTGCTACGAGGTAAAATTCACATTAGAATGTATATGTATTTCTGTTACCACCATATTATAGGTTAAGCTCCAATGATTTCAATAATTGATTCTATTTCCCAGTTTTAGGTTATCTTCAATTTGATTTCTAAATGAAGTATTTCCTCCTCAATCCGCAGGAGAATAGATTGTAAGTGCCTTGGAGGTTGTCTGCTATATAATGCGGACTTTTTTTTTTTTTTTGGTTTCACCACATAAATATAGATATAGCGTAGAATGAAGGAATTTCTGCTTAGATCGTTTAGTAGTTTCTCTTAGAATCCTAGTGGGTCAAAAAATATAGAACCATTAGATTTTTCTTCATAATATTTGGAAATTTGAAAATTGTATACCATAGAAAGATTCATATGCAACATTGGGCAGAAGATTACGTAACAAGCTTGTGCCAGACCAACCTTTCTATGCTTGATCTCTGCAGCTCTGGTTAAATGTCGTAGATTAACATTTGTTTATGTGACCAGATACTAATCAAACTGTCAATCTACTGGTTATGCAAGCCCCTTCTATCATGCTGATTGATTTTAGTTTCCTAAAGCTGAAGAATGGAAAATTTATATTTTCTTTTTTAAAAACATAATCTAATCATTTGGAGTTCTCTGTTCAATAAATATATCTTGTTCAACTTGATCTATGAAGTTTTTTTGTTATTTTTTGTTATTTTTTAATTGTGAACTGAAAACTGAGAACATCGTATATTTAATGGTATTACTTGAAGTAACAAAACTGTTAGGGTTTGGATTTTTCTTGTAACTTCTATTTCTCTCTGTATCAATCTTTTTGATACGTGTGGACCATAGACATAAAGGATAGAATTAATTTCAACTAGAGTTTAGACAAAAAATATAAATATGAGAAATCAACCAAAAATGAAAAATATATTATCAAAGTTAAGGGTCAGATGAGGCCTTAGTTCTCGTTTAGTTGGGAATTTCATACTCCGGCACTTCAAGTTTGATTTTCCTTTTGCAGGTAGTCAAAGTTTAAAAAGGCGAAACTA
>CAIGRK010037032.1:0-10952 GCA_903798315.1 Fraxinus greggii | reverse complement strand
TATAGGTTAAAACAAGAGGTCCTTCGATAAATGTACTTGGGGCAGAAGAGGTTCGTGTTCACATACAATTATGATCAATATAGGACCACTCTTAGGAAGCCCGAAGCACAATGCAAAATTAAATTAGTTGGTGGTCCAATTTATCAACCCAAGCTGGAATCATGTACGCATGCCTGCACGCAGCCCAAAGACAAAATTGTCCAATTTCATTTGATTGGTCGGTGCTTCAGTGACTACACAAGGAAGTCGCATTGAACTAGATTTACCTTCAATGTTAATGTGAATTGCATGAAAACGTTGTCATATAGGCAAAATAGACGATTTATATAAAAATTCTTCTCCAGTATACAATCTATGTCGAATTGTATTTAACTGACGTCACGAGAAAAAATAAAAGTTATAAAGAGAGCCATTTATATTTCTACCCCATGTTTATTATTTTTTCTCACTAATATTTAATATACATTAGAGATTAAATTTAAACTATAAACCGAACTCATTGGAGATGAAAATTGAATTTAACATTAAATTTAAACTATAAACTGAACTCATTGGAGATGAAAATTGAATTTAACCATCTATTCATCAAACATAGAAGTCTCGTCGATAGGAAGTCTTTATATTTACGTATTACCACATGTCAATTCATGAAACTCATTGGAGAATATCTAAATACTAGTTGCAACATCTAGCGGTATTCAATATTCGGGGAAAAAAATAGCAATCAACCGCACAAAACTTACAAAAAGAATTATATATAGTCGACCATCAATTTATTGAAAAAAAAAACAGAGAGAGAGAGAGAGAGCTTAATTTGCTATTCTTAGTACTCTTGTTTTTGCTAAAAAAAAAAATGATTAACTTAATCTCATCTTATTTAGTAGTCGTGCTTTTACTATGACACCAAGTTCGACATACAATACGGAAATTTGAATTATAAACCGAACTCATTAGAGATATATCCATTAAACCCCAAATATTACTGCGCATAGTGCTAACTGCCCCAGTCCCTCGCCCACCCCCACCAAAAAAAATATAAAAGATCCTTAAATCTTTGAAGAGTTGTCTAGCCCCAATGAATCAGTGGTCCATTTCGAGTAATGTTCCTGATAGAAATGTACTTTAATTTGGGCATTTCAAGGTGAGATATGAATGTAAGCAAGCACAGAATTCAGAAGGTCATCCAGCTAGCACCTTCTTGTGTTTTTGTGCCTTCATTAATTTATTTTACTACTCTTTAGAATCTGTGAATCCATTATTGCTTTTAGGAATAATGCTATTTATTTATATATAATTAGTTATATAGTAATAGTTTATATATGGATAAGGTGTTCAAAAAAGAGCGGGGAATTTTTTCTTTTTATTTGGTTGCAAAATTTTTGATATAATCATATCTTATCACATCATTTGTATGTAAATCATTATATGTAAATATATTATGTATATGTAGCACAATAAAAATTTTTGTTTTAGAAAAAATAGACACAAAAATACGTGAGATATTAAAGATTCACCTCAATGTGAAATCATGTCGTGTTTTGCTGCTCAATAATTCATTATGATAAAAAGAATTTTATAAAAAAAAATCTCAATCGTATTTTTTCTAACCTCTCTTTTGATGATAATTATAAAATCTTAAAGAGGACTCCCTATTTATAAGAAGCATTAGAGCAACATAGAAATTTTAAGTGTAAAATTCTCGATCTATCCTTCATACAATAATTAAGATCGACGACTTAACAAATATGTGTTTAGCATTATTTTATTTGTTTTGGAGCAACGCTACTTATCATTCTTGGTGATAGATAAGCACCACTTTAACATAACTGTTGCTTAAACCAGTGGTGATAGATAATATTATTATTTGTTGGATGATCTTATTTCCACCTCCAAAATTCATCTTTTTCTTCTGCAAATTTTATTATGGGATTTCAAGACAATGATAAATTTATTGTTAATTTATTTTGAAATTTAACATAATTACACACAGTTTGAAACAAAACACAAATATTATTGTGTATCATGTTTATCTTTTTCATACATCCTATGACAAAATTATACACAAAATGTCTAAAAAGCCCTCCACGTTCGTCAACAAACATGTATGCATACTTACTTAAATACACATTTGTTTTTTATTTGACTATTTTAAACTTTTTATTCATTTAATTTGTTACTCTTTCTAGAAATTGATATATTTATTTGTTTCATCATTTCTAGGTTTCTAGAAACAAGAATTACATTCTTTTGCTTTTATATATATGGTAAGATTCAAGATTTGGACCCCCGCAACACACACACACACACACCATATGCCTCAATGAACTAAAAAATCAACTTAATTATTGGTATTGTTACCGCTCTTTTCTAATAGAAAAATATCAATGCGGGATTCAAATCGATTTACGTTCAATGTTAAAGTTACTTCTACTTGTGCTTTTCTATAACTAAGAAAAGGAGGATTACAAATTGCATATGAATTCACGTCTCTCTTTTTCAGCCCTATCTAATATATATGTTGATCTCGTGTTCAAGTTTCATAGCCTATGTGCACAAGAGGAAGAACGATTAAAAAAAATATAAATAAATACATTGTGTAGTATTTCATTTCTTTTACATAATGCGAAATTGATTGATCCCCAGAAATTGAAACAACATGCCTAATCTTCATATCAATAGTTATTATTTGAAATGGACAACTCCGTCGACTGCCTAAAAACTTTAACTTTGGCTTTGCATCTTTTTGTTCAGTTGCATGTCTCACATTACGCGATAATCAAACCCGAATAACGAAGACAAGAATTTACATAATCAACCTCAAAATTCCATGGAAATAAATTTATAAACAAAGGTATAAATATAAAATAAATGTAGTAAACGAATAATAGAACTGAACATAATAAAATACAGGGTTAGGCTAGTATATGAAAATAAGCCCTATAAAAGTTGATGAATATTGAAGTATAGAATTGATAAATATTAGTGAAACTTGGTAATGGTTGGCAACAACTTCATACGACTCAAATTTACGGTGATTGGTGACATCCTGTGTATATCACTTCCAATTACAACTGATGTGATTGATAAATCATATATTTTTATTTATATTCAAAAATTATACATGAATACTTGGGATGTCAATTGATAGGTTGGCCCACCCCTTCCCCCTCTTCGTTGTAATTTATTGTTTTAACTTATCTATAATATATTGAATATAACATTAAGTTAGAATTAATTTTTTGAACGATATTAATCTTACTACAAAGTAATTGTTTTAATAATACTTTACTTTTCGTTTTTTAATATGTAATAAAGACTACAAAATTGGCATGCATGAAACTTGTGTTATTAATTCTCAATCAATTAACATTCACTTTAATCTATGCTCAATGAAACTTGATGAATCTAAAGTTATTATAAATGAATTTATTTCTATTCATGTAGTTAGGAATTTTAATTGGTGTTTATATTCATGTATTGACAATTAATTCTTATATATCAAATGTAGTATAAAAATGTTGCTAATTTGTAGTATTTCATCATCACAAAAAATTTGAATCATAAAAGTTGAGTTTTAAGAGTGCAATTTTCTTCTCTTAAATTTATATCCTAATTTTTTTTTTGTTCATTTGAGACTCATTAAATCCACTCAACAAATTTGTATCAAATATTAAATTTACAGTACTTATAAAGTATTTCAGAATAATGTGTAATGTATGTTCAATTTTGACTAATAATGATAAGTATATTGGAATGTAAAATATCCATATAGGTGTGTTGAGCAAGTACGAAAATATCGAAAGCAAAACGAGAAAAAATGGAGGGGTTGAAATTTTGGCCCGGGCACCTGGGAACTTGTCTCGGCCTGGGTGAGAACCCAGTTTGTATTGGACAATTGTCCCGGCCATTTTTTCTACCGTTGAGTTTGAAATTCTAGTCATTTTTTGGTGCATTTTCATGAAAAACTCATCTTTTCATGATCTTTTGTGATCTTTTCGTGGTGTATGAATAATAATCTATAAATTGGAGATAGGTTGCTTTCCAAAACATAATCAATTCATCAATTCATGAGATCATTCTATATAGAAAGAATTTTTTACAAAGTTTTCTATACATATTCATTCATTCAAGTGTTCTTCGTCTTCTAAGGTGAAAACACAAGTGCTCTGCTTAGTGTATAACTTCTTTTAAGGCTTGCTGAATTCTACAAGTGCTTATGAATCAAGATCTTCTTCGTTTGGATTCATGGAACAAATTTCACTCGATGGCAAGACAAGTTGAAGTTCCTTCTCAGGGTGGTGTTGAAGATCTTTTACATCCTTGATCCAGAATTGACACTAGTATCAAAACCAACAAATGGAGATACCAATGTCATAAAAGTTGTAAGGTAAAAGTGTCAACAAGATGAATTATTTTTCCGTGGTCACATACTTGACGCACTATCTGACCGGTTGTATGATTTATACATAAACACATCCTTGGCTAAAGATATTTTTGGATGCGTTAGAGAACAAATACAAAGTTGAAGAAGAAGGTACAAATAAATTCTTGGTATCAAGGTATTTCGATTTTAAGATTCTTGAAAACATTCCCTTTCTTCCCCAAGTGCATGAATTGTAAGTGCTCGTCAACAAAGTAAAAGCAGTCGAGACTTAACTTCCAGAATTTTTTCAAGTGGGAGCAATTACTGTTAAACTCTTGGGACTTGGAAACATATCGAAAGAAGATTCTTCATAGTTTTGAAGATTACTCTTCGGAATAAGTTCGGAAACATCTTAGAATTGATGAAGAATCTAGGACAATAAATAAGTGAAAAGTCTTATGAAGGCACATCAAAAGCCAATGCCATTGAAAAAATCGAGTTGTCCAACAAATCAAGTAAGAGGAAACCTTCTAAAAACTTTAACAAATTTAAGAAGAAGCTCAAGGGAGATTGTTTTGTATGTGAAAAACCTAGAAATTTTGCAAAAGAATATCGACATCGAAAACAAAACAAGAAAGAGGGAAAAGTTAACTCCATTGATGAAGATAGCCTTGTGTCTACCGTGAGTGAAATCAATGCTATCAAAGATAAACTTTCTGGTTGGTAGTATGATACATGTACAACTATTCATGGATTATATGATAAGTCACTCTTTAAAACTTATCATGAATCAAATGAAGAGCAAGAAATACAAATGAGAAATGAAGGCCGCTCCAAAGTGGTAGGGAAAAGAAATGTTGATATTATCTTCACTTTTGGAAAAATCATTACTTTAACAAATGTATTGCATGTTTCTGAAATGAATAAGAACCTAGTGAGTGGAGATCTCTTAGAAAAACTGGGCATCAAAAGTGTTTATGAGCGCGAAAAAATTGTACTATCCCAAAATAGAAAATTTGTTGGAAAAGACTATTCTTCTGAATGGTCAAACTATGTATTGTTAACAATATTAATAATAATAAAGTTGATTTTACTTACTTGATCATTTACCTTATAATATGCTAGATTAGATCATATAGGTGCTAGTACAATGAAATTAATGCTTAAATGAGATATTATTTCATACAATGTGAATGATACATATAAATGTAAAATATGTATAGAATCTAAAATGGTTAAGAAACCTTATCAAAGTGTGAACATGATTTCTCAAATTTTAGAACTTATTCATTCGGATATATATGAATTTAATGGCATCTTACTAGAGGTGGAAATAGATGTTTTATTACCTTTATAGATGATTATTCTAGGTATACTTATTTTTATTTAATGAAAGATAAACGTGAATCATTTGATATGTTTAAAACATATAAAAATGTAAACAAGAAAATAAAAATAATTAGAAGTGACAGAGGAGGAGAATGCTTCTCTAATATTTTTAGTTCATTTTGTGAACAATAAAGTATAGTAATATTTAAAACCAATTTGTTAGGAGGATTTGATGAGTGCTAAACAAATTTAAAAAATATAAAATTTATGATAGAAATTTAAGTGAAGTAAATTGTATTCTCAAAACTCAACTTCTATAATTCAATTTTTTTTATAATGATGAAATACTAAAAAATGAACTATCTTTTTATACTACATTTGGTAAATAAGAATTGCTTGCTAATACATGAATAGAAATAATTTCATCTATATTAACTCTAGATATATGTAGATCAAGATTCATCAAGTTAAGATTCATTTAATCTAGATTAATGTGAATGTTATTTAATTGAGAATTAATAACATGAAATTCATACACGTCAAGAATTTTGTAATATTTATTACATATTGAAAAACGAAAAGTAAGATATTATTGAAATAATTGAATTGTAGTAGGGTTAATAGCTAATCATATAGATTACTAAAATTGGAGACCAATGTGATAATTAAATCAAATGACGTGGAGTTCTCTGAGATCACTATCTTCTTATAATGAATTGAGGGAAATTCCTAGCTCTAGTGGAATACAAGATAAAATATATTCTAAAGATGTTAATGAATCTAGTGAGCATCGACGAAGAAAAAGAATTAGGATAGAAAAAACTTTAGGTCCAGATGAAAATGATTTTCACTTATTTAACTTTATTTAGTAGAGGAAAATGAGAAGAATGATGTAAAAACAATACCTTTTGTTTTACAAGTGTAAATTGATTCTAAAACCTATAGAAAAGCTATCGCTTCTTGTGATAGTATCTGTGAAAAGATACAATTAAAGATGAAACGGATTTAATTATATGTCAAACAATGCATGGGAACTTGTAGATTTACCACCCTCAACAATTAGGATATTACTCGTATTGACATCCATACAGGACTTGCATGTTCATCAAATTGATGTAAAGACGACATTTTTAAATGGGGATCTCGATGAAGATGTTTATATGGAACAACCTAGGGTTTTTTCTACCTGAAAATTAATATAAAGTGTGTAAATTAGTAAAATCATTATATGGTTTAAAACAAGCGCCTAAAAATAGCATGAAAAATTTGACTTAACAATTATTTCATTTGGATTTATACATAATAGTGTATATAACTGTTTATATTCGAAAGTATGTAATAAATATGTTATATCCATTTACTTGTATGTTGGTGACATATTGACTTTAAGTAATAACATGGATGGAAGGAAAGAGGTTTCTATTTTTCATATTCAAAATGAAGAATCTTTGACAAGTGGATGCCATATTGGGTATCAAAGCTACTAAAATTAGCAGGGATTACTATTTGAGTCAATTATATTATATCAAGAATGTGACAAATAAGTTCAAATAATTGAACATAAAATAGTATAGTACCATTCTTGATTCAAGTTTTAAGCTGATAAAGAATGATGGAAGAACAATCGCTGACACGTGCTATACAAAATCTTATGTATGCAGTTCAATGCACAAGATCAGATATAGCATTTACGATATGTAAACTTAGTATGCTTACTAATAACCCGAGCAAGGAACATTGGAAGGCCATTGGTTATTTAAAGAAAACCAAAAATCTACTTCAAGTTCAGTGTTTATTCTTGGAGGAGGTACAATTCTTTGGAAATCTCAGAAACATTCATAACACATTCATATATGGAATCTAAATTTGTGACCTTATCAGATATCGACAAAGAAGTTGAGTAACTTAAGTATATACTATATGAGATACATTTAGGACAGAAGAATCATGTGTGATAGTGAAGTTACATTAGTAAAAACATACTATGAGGTATATAACGAAAGGTCTAGATATACTAGTCTAAGACATGATTACGTAAGTAAATTAATCAGTAGTGGAATAATTTCTCTAAATTAGTTAAGTCAATTGAGAATTTAGCGGATCCTATAACTAAATCTCTAGTAACATCTACTTCAAGTAGAATGTGGTGCTCTTAAATTAAAAGATCCACCAATGATGACAACATCACCAGTCATTACTAAACGTAATCAACGGGTGCAAATGAAACGAATCAATTCTTGAACTTAAACACTTTATTAAAAAAACATAAAATTTTTGAAAAGAAAGAGAAAATTAAGGGTCTGTTTGATTCAAAGATGGAATTTGGGTAGGAAGAAAATGAATTGTATGGAATTGAATTGCCTAGAACTTGTTTTACTGGGAATTGTCAATTAATTGTCTTTGATTGATATAATTTTCCACCTGAAAAATTGCTGAAATTTTCTATCTTTTGGTGTACGCTTGACTTTGTTTTTCATGAAATTATCAATTAAAGGGATATAATTTCTTACAATTGGGGATATAATTTGTTTTGATTGCCAAAAAAAATAGAAAATTTTTGGTATTCATTTAACTTTGTTTTACATGAAAATTGTCAATTAAATGGATAATTTTTTTTTTTAATTGGGGGTAGATTTTGTTTCTATCGCAAGAAAAAAAAGGATGAAATTTCAATTCCCACCTAAAAGANTTGAAATTTTCTATCTTTTGGTGTTCGTTTGACTTTATTTTTCATGAAAATTATCAATTAAAGGGATATAATTTGTTTGGATTGTCAAAACAAATGAAATTTTTTTGTGTTCGTTTGACTTTGTTTTACATGAAAATTGTCAATTAAATGGATAATTTTTTTTTTTAATTGGGGGTAGATTTTGTTTCTATCGCAAGAAAAAAAAGGATGAAATTTCAATTCCCACCTAAAAGATTGGAATTTCAATTCAACTAAAACCAAAAAAAATATTGCAAAGGTGGAAAACCAATTCTTGAAAAAAAAAAGTGCCATTAAACATGGCAAAAATAGGAAATTGAGTTTCAATTCCATTTTCCATGGAAAAAAAGGACCTATCAAACATGCCCAAGAAAAAAATATTTAAATTTAAAATCTTCAAAACTAAAATGACGTGATTATCAAAAACATCATTAAAACCAAACACATCCTTAAATCCATAACATTATTAAAATATTTTATTAACCACTGTTGCGTGCTCGTCCAAATCTTCATCCGTCTCGAATCACTGATTAATTATTAGTAATAAAAAAATTCATATTTCATATGAGATGATACTCTGAATAAGTGAAATACCGTAACATGAAAAACAGAAGTCATTGAAATTTGTGAACATACTTGATGAGACATAAAATTATAAGAACCGAACTTCGTGGTTCTAATTTCGTGTGTACCGCTACTAAACTCCAAGATTTCATAACATAATCATAATATTAACTTCTGTAACTTTATATATTTTTTTTCATTTTTTTGTATAATTAAATAAAAGGAAAGTTTCCTTAATTAATCCTTTTAATTATGGCATTGTCCATCAACTATGGACGGATATGAAAATTGGCCCCTAAACTTTCACCGACGTGCGATACAATCCCTAAATTATTGTTGATGTGTAAATGTGTCCTTGAACCTTAGTCTCTATATAAATTGGTCCTTAAACTATGGTCATCGAGCAACTTGGTCCCTATACTTAGGTTAATGACAAGTAAAGAAATTTTAGGTTATTATAATCTACACATCTTAAAAAAAATTTCGTCCTTGAAAATTACTTCAGTTGTCTTGGTCAAATGGTTGGGGATATTTGGTTTGCATTTCATCATTGCTTTCGCAAGTTGCTTCTTTGATTGAATGATGTTGCCATAATACCTTGACCAGTGATATTTCCTTGTTGCGAAGTTTTTGTATCTTCTGGGCTATAACGTAAAGCGGGACTTCTTCGTAACTCAAATTTCACTGGATCTTCAATGCTTCATGCTTGACTCGGGTCTGAGATGTATTTCTTGAGTTTAGATACATGGAAGACATCATGCACTGCAGAGAGCTCCGATGGCTAAGCTGGTTGATATGCCACATTTCCAACTCGTTTGAGTATCTCTAAGGGTCCAATGTACCTCGGTCGAAGTTTTCCTTTCTTACCGAAATGCAGGATACCTTTCATTGGAGTGACTTTAAAAAATACACGATCACCAATTGCAACGCCTTTTCGTCTTCTATCCGCATAACTGTTCTGTCTGTCTTGGGCTATCTTAATAGTAGCTCGGATCTTTTCAATGGCCCGACCTATTTGTTCCACTATTGCATGCCCTAATATCTTACGCTCACCAACTTCATCCCAATGAACGGGTGATCTGCACTTTTTTCCATATAGGGCTTCATGAGGTGCCATACCGATAGAGGCATGGTAGCTATTGTTGTAAGCGAACTCAATTAATGGTAAATGTTTCTCCCAATGCCCTCCAAATTCCAAGACATAAATTGGGAGCATGTCTTCTAGAGTTTGAATTGTTTGCTCTTATTGTCTATCTGTTTGGGGGTGGAATACTGTACTAAACTTTAGCTTAGTTCCCGTTGCCGGATGAAGACTTTTCCAGAAGTTGGATGTAAACCTTGGGTCTTTGTCTGATACAATCGAGAAAGGAAAATCATGCAGTCTCATCACTTCGTGAACATATAATTGTGCTAATTGGTCCATAGAAAAGGTCATCCGGGCAGGTAAGAAGTGAGTTGCTTGGTCAATCTATCGACAATTACCTAAATAGCCTCATAACCCATCACTATCTTTGGAAAACCAACAACAAAATCCATTGTTATATGCTTCCATTGTCATTTCGGAACTTCCAATGGTTGTAGTAACCCTAATGCTCGTTGATGTTCGGCTTTCACTATTGACATACAAGATACCTCTCAACGAACTCAGCTATGTCCTTCTACTTATTCGTCCACCAATATATGACTTTTAGGTCACGATACATCTTTGTATCTCCTGGATGTATTGAATAATGAATGGTGTGGGCTTCTTCTAGAATCTCCTTTTTCAATTATTCGAAATCTGGTACACATAAACGTCTTTGATAATACACCGTTTTGTCCTCGGTTATGGTAAATCCTTTCCGTTTCTCTGTATCAATCTCAACTTTAATAAATTTCAATGACTGATCGCCCTTCTGGTGGTCCTTAATTCTATCACGAAGTGTCGATCGAATCAAGAGTGCTGTCATTCGAGTTGCAGTTTTCGATGGAGTTGTGACTACTTTGATG
>CAIGRK010036978.1:0-10126 GCA_903798315.1 Fraxinus greggii | reverse complement strand
ACTTGCTTACGATTATTAATTTGTCAATGTGTTTTTAACTTACGTGATTTTAGTTAGTTATTTGAAAAAGTTTTAAAAAACAATTCACTACCCTCTTGGTTAGTTATTCTTGGGCTAACAGTCAAAGGCTAAGAATAATGTAATTGGATTCTAGGATTTGATTTTTAATAAAATTAATTCTCCTTTAATATAAAATTATTAGTTTCTTGTAGTGGTTTCAGGTTTTTCAATTTTTTTCCCAAAATTTTCAAGTACAATTATGAGGTGATTGGTTGCCAAATTTTTTCCACTTTTTGTACAACTTTTTTATGTTGTCAATTCAAGAATGTGTAGGGTTTTTAAATTCTCTAGAGGGACGAAAATGTCCAAAAATGACAATCTTGCAAAAACTTTGAAAAAGTGACATTTTTAAAAATGTAAAGTCAAAAAATTTACCCTTTTTGTACTCCTTTTTTTGTAGTTATTATTATTATTTTGTTGTCATTATAAACTAGAAAAAAACTGAAAGAACTAATCTTAATTAAAAATTTTCCTAAGAATTGGATAGTTCTAGTGACAATAAAGAGGGGAAAAAAGATTTTTTTTTTCGGATGAATAGTACCTATGAACAATAACGATGTACACTTTTTTTTTGTAGATTTTTTGCTTGTTGATTGTCTCTTCCTCATTTACTTTTCTTGTGTTTGAATTTGGTATATTATGGGAATTTTGGATGTGTAGGATGGTAGAAGTTTGCTAAAAAATGTAAACCGCAAGTGTGTGGATCGCGTTCAAGTAATAAAGTAGATTATGAATCCAAGTGGAACCCTCAAAGAACGTTTATTTTTAATTGCATTACTATAGCCATTTTAATTCTAACAATTAAAAAACACGAAATACAAATTTAAATTTTTTAAAAGAATAGAAAAATAAATTGAAATTCAATTCAAAACACACCACAGTACAAATTTAGGATTGATATGATAAATAGTTTGGAACTCATTATTCCAGTTAATCGTCGCTTAATTAATTTCTCAACCTGAAATTTAATAAATTACTCATTAATCATGTTACACCCAATTTTCCTATTGTAACTAATTATCTCTATCGAGGAAATCACCCCTAATTGGATGGTTAAATTTATTATATCTCTTATGTCGATTAAAACCCCCCACAAATTTTATTAATCCTTTCTGAAAATAGTTCAATAGGTCATCTAGAATTAGAGGTATAGCTTTATCTCCTACAAGAATCTAGGGGATTTACTACATTGGTCCAAAATGCATTACAATCTCTCAATAATAGCACAAATTACTCAATACAAACATTTATTGTCCAAATAAAAGCAAGACATTAATCACAACAATAAATGCACATGATAATAAATATTTTGACATTAAAAAGCAAACATTAAAATTAAGGACAATGCTATATGTACATCCACTTTTTTACCTAATCTTTTACTTACACTCACAATAGAGTATGATGACCACACTTTTGAGAATTTTTTATTTATGCGGGCCATGCGCGCATGTGAGAGGGTGTAACATTTTTGGTACAAAAATTCGATACAAATGGAATTGTCCTAAAATTAATCAAGCTAGGTCAGGTTTCCTCAATCATCCCAACATTAAAAGTTTATCCCATTGTTTATAAAGAGCACAAAATGGAGAAATTAGAAAAATACATTGCAAATGTATAAAAAAATAAAAGAAGAAATACAAGATAATAAATAAAACTCGTCCCTTAGCCGGATTCTTGAAGGTTGGTATCACTTGATCTTGATTTCCCCAAAAATCTCCTTACTTTTGCCTAATTTTTCATCCTTTTTTGTTGCATCTTTTCTAATCTCCTCAGGGTTTAAATGGATGTATAGAGAATGACAAAAGAATGGATGAAAATAGCTTATAAAAGCCCTACAAAAAGGTCCCCAAGTAATAGCCAAAAAGGCCCCCAGAATTTGAAAACAAAAAAATAGACAATCTCTTTTTTTTTTCTTTTTTAAATAAAGTAGAAGCAGCCGCTCCAGCATTCCAAGTGGCCGCGTCAGCAAGGTATTTTAGCCTCTGTTAATTTAGAGCGTGTTCGGTGGAGATTAAAATCGGACTAAAATTAAAAAACTAACCGTTATTATTGACTTTTATTAGATGAGTGAGACCCAATAACGGCTATATTTTCAATTTTAATCCAATTTTAATTCCTCTCAAACAAGCACTTAATAGAGTTAGTCACAACCGTGTGATTGCTCATTCCTCCATTTTTGCATTTGAGTCCTCCTCTAATTGCATGCTAAGTCCTTAAACGTTATTCTTGTACATTTTGATCCTCGAATTTTTTCTTATATTTCAATTGTGTCCTTCATAAATTGCATCCAAGGAACTTCAATTTTCTACACTTGTGCAATTTAGTCCCCTGATTCATATTTTGTACCATTTTCTCTTCCCCGATTCATATTTTGTACCATTTTCTCTTCCTTTCTCCTTCAATTAAGGATATTTAACCTATATAAGCAAACATTACTCGATTGTGAGTAGAATTTCATTCATTTAATCAATAATAGCTCGAATTAAGTTACCAATATATGTGCCTGAAGTGGTGGCTAGTGATGTTGTGGTAGTTGAAATAAACTCTTGAACTTGAACACCTATTAAAAAAAAAAAAAATTGGCCAAATGAAAATGACTTACTCTAATACCAAATTGATAGGATGCAATGAACAAGAACAATATTAAGAAAAGAAGAAGGAAGAGATAGCAGAAAGAGATGAGGGAAGAAAATATAGAGAACTTAAGGTGGCAATATAAAGTTTATTTCATATCAAAGTTGTCTCTATTACAATGCAGAAGCCCCATTTGTAATATAGTTTAAACTAGTCCAATTTAGATCAGAAACAACTAATCAAATACTATAGAATCTAACAAAATATTAGAAAAATCTATCAAATTTAAGTAAAAAAACATCTAACAAAATACTAGAGTCTAACCCTAATTATGTGTCCAATAAGAAATGTCTTCTATATGATTCCCATAAAAAAATGTTGCTTAATATCATGGATAATTCTATTTGTACATAAAAACCTACAGAAGCATTTACAGTATGCTGATGTGCGGTTTTGCACTACAAAATATAGACTCCAAAATCTTGCGAGAAATCGATAAAATCCATTTGAAACTCAAACACTACCCAAACCAAAACCGCCCCAAAATTAGATATTATTTCCCCCTCTTCGCTTGCACATTTCAGCCCCTATTGAAGACCTTGCGGTGGCGACTCTACGTCCGACGATTGTACGTTTTTGAAATGATTGGAATAAATCATTTCTTGCTTTATTTCTATGGATCTTCATTTTAGGCCTTTGCAATGAGTAATTTATAAATTTTCTTGCTTATTCCTGATGATGAAATAGATTATCCATTATTGTAGTTTGTGAGGTGTAGTTGGAGAAGTATTTTTTTTTTTTTTTTATGGAATTCATTTTCTGAGGAAGTGTTATTGCAAAAGTGGCTTTTTCTCCCCTTTTTTTATTTTTTTTTTTTGGAAGCAAATTCTAGCCACGGTAAATGTAGAAATGTTGTTGCATGACATTATATGTTAATTGGAGAACAATTGTTGCATTTAGATTTGGGTTTATTGTCAATTGCTAATTTGGAGGTTATTGTGATGTGGTTATTTTTCGTTGTTCTATTAGAATTCTTCGATGGCCAGAAGGAATAAAGGAATATGTCATTCATGTAAATGGTCAAGACACATGTTGTCAGATTGCCCTAGAAAGAGAAATGCCCAAAATGTGTCCACGGCTATATAAATGGATAGCGGTGGAATAGCAAACCGATAACAAAGGACATTTGTTCCATTGTTGTACCCGCGACGTCTGTAGGTTTTTCGATTTGAATAAATCTCCTTCCGACGTAGTATATCCATTGCAGGATGAAGGTAAATCAAGTGGCATCACCAATGGTAGTGAACCCATCGATGATTTGTCGCATATGTTTGAAACGTGTGCGAAAATAGCCAAGAAAAAGGACATTGAGATTTCCCTCAACATCATAACAATGCGCAAGGGAAAACGAGATACAGAAGATGTTATATGAACTTTGATGTAATGGGAAGGTTATTGAATATATCTTTGGTGATTGTATGTTAATGACAATGTAATGCTTTAATGTTAATGGCAACATAAAAAGTATGAGGCATGACTGATCAAATTAATCCCAACATACAAGTTACTACAAATAGTACTGCCAATCTAAGAGCTTAACAAAATAATCATCCAAAAAATGTATCACTTTGAAGCTGTTTTAGATCCCAAAATCATAACCAGCCATGCTCTCTTGTGTGCCAACATGTTGATGACACTGATAAGGATGTTTTATTATTGACCGTCCTGCAAAATGAAATTGGTAATGTCAACTACAAACATCTCAAAATTGTACCCAAATAATTCGGTATAGTTCAATGTAAAGCTCATTACCTAATCATTGAATGTGGTTGAATCTTTTTCTTTATGCATTTTCGATGTACTTGACTTCGTTGGCCCCTATACGGTATAAAAAAAACTAATCATTTTATAATTACACAATGATGGTCACAAACAAACGAAAATACAGAAAAATCAAACCTTTTGACAAATTTTTTAATTCTTTGAACTAGTTTCCAAATATCCCTTTTGGCGAAGTTTTTTTGGAGCTCCTTTGCTTTTCGAGTATGATTCTACTAGCATACTTTTTAGCTTGATCAAAGATTTGGGAGACCTCAATCCCGGACTTCAACTTGGATGATTCTATTGTTTGAAATTCAATCCACTCAATAATTCCATTCGATTGTGATTCGTCATGTGCTACCAAATTAACTAAGTAAATGCATTGTGCATTTTCTCATATCTAACTTGTTCTGGTGTACTAAACCAACCATCGTAATTTATTGGAACCCTCGTGTATGGTCTATTCACATCTCTCCCCCATCTCTTCAATATATATTTCTCAGATACTAATTTCACCTGGTTTCAGATCAAAACTGTGATTGTTGTCTTGTAAACAATTCCTCTAAATTCAAATAAATGACAATTGCACTCAAATTCACTTTCATCCCTATAGAAGGACACCTCAAACAGTTTTGTGTTCATACATTCATTCAAAATGATGTCCTCACGTACTTAGTACATACTATGCAAGTATGAATCATGAACAGATAAGACTTCACAATATACCTTTCCAGTGAACTGTTCTCGGAACTCCCTGAACTTTGTGATTGTGTACACTGATTTGAATTACATTTCGTACCTTGTCGCACATGAGCATCCTCATCCAAGTCTATACTAAAATAGAAGTCAGTACTACTTGCTTGCATCTTCGAAAAATACGCTTATAATGCAACACCGTTTTCTTCACCAAACCTTAATCGACGTACTTTGTCAATGAAATTTCTACAATCCTTCTCAATGCATGCAATCTTCTCATAACCACTTCAACTATGGTTGAGTTAAGCTGTCTTTCCACTCATGCACTGATTTGACGATTACATCAATACAGCCGTGATTTCGATGGGCTTGTTCCATGATTGTGCTCCAGATAAATAGTGATAATACGCCATGTTCTATTAAGTTTAGAACATGATGTCAATCTCGTCTTGCACCCAATTTGGATGGTTGGTTGAGGCTTCAAAATTACATTTGTTCCACTGGTTCGACAGCCTTCCCAACTGCACGTAAAAATTATATAACGTGCAACCCCGTCATCACCCTTCTTCGAATTTCTTTTCCTCACAGGAAAACCGATTTGTGTAAGCGTAGTTTTTGTAAAATAAACACCTCTCTCTCATCCTTAAATTTCATTCCAACACTTGGCACAATAATGTATGTTCTTTCTCATGAGCTCTTATCATTCGGACTGTCATCTTCGGATGAAAGAATTCCCAAATAACCTACGTTCACAAAAACTTTGACAAAAATCAATTAGAATTGTTGGCACAACACCATTAAAATATAGAATTAAAACTGTATAAGTGAATTAACTGAGAGTGATGTGCATAAATAAATCTATCACTGTCTTCCTCATAGTCTTGATAGAATCATTAAAATCATACAAATTTTACAACAATTCATCTTTATATTTCAAAGTGATTGACTTTTGAAGCGAACTAACTGAAACAAATGTGCTTATTTAAGCATGCTTATGCATTGGACAAGCTTATCCGGTGTCTTAACACATTGGGAAGATTTGGCATGGATGCTTTCTTGTGTAATTCAACCTAAAATAATATCACTTTATTGTTTCCTGTAATAAAAAGAGTAAAGCCAGGAAAAAATGTTTCGACACACAAACAAAATCCCCATTAATCCTCAACCTCCACGCATAGGATATGAGTCCAACATATTATTCATTCCTTAGATTGATTGTTTTGCAGTTAATGGCGTGCTGTGACAAGCACAATCCAAACTATAACAGAGTTCATCCATTAATGTAAATGTCAACAGATCTATCACCAATTTTTTATAGACATGATAAGATCTATAAAAAAAATAAAGAGAGAATGAAACTTGAAGAGTAAGTTGGAAAAATAAATGCTTCAATTGGAAGAAGAGTAAGCTGGAAAAATTGTACATGTTGTCGCTGGCGTCGAAGTTGCCACCATGGGAGTCGTCGGCTTCCATTTTGTCGACGTCTCCATAAAACGAATGATTCACTTTGACCACCAACGATGGGGGTAAGAATGTGGGGTTCACCATAGGGTTGACATCTGCGTCGACGTTGCCGACGTAGTGGAATGAAAAAGCACGAGGTTCCATTTCGGTAGAGAGGAAAGGGTTTGCAATTGGGAATGAGGAAATAACAGGGTAGCGTAGAGTAAAATACAAGAACTGGTTTTTCAAGGATGTTAGAGGGGTTAATGTCTTTCTAAAACTTTACGTGGACAACGCATATGACAAGGTGGATTGGCATTTCTTTTATGAAATGTTGACCATGTTTGGATTTAATATGAATTGGTTAGATGAAATTAAAAGAAGCAATCAGTAATTGTAGCTTTTCTATCTTGATAAAAGAGAGTTATCTATTTCTTCAAGACTAGTAGTTGGCTCAGACAAGAAAAGCTAAAATCCCTTTCTTTAGTCATCATACTTTCGGAAGTTCTTCAAGAGGTTTGAATTTGCTATTCAATAGACATCCTGTTGGAATCAGGGAGCACAATTATCTATAAATTAAAAAATTAATTCAATAAATAAGATCGTCTAAACGTTCACTTGTAAGTTAGAGATTTGAAATTTTACCTAAATTCGATGATCAATTCTTGAACTGGATCTGAATCACAAACTTCTAGCTTCTTGGATCACGAGCTTCTAGCATTTTAACTCCAAGAAGTTGATGTTCCAAACCTCCAAATCTTCTATAATATTCTCCAAAGTTAAGACTACACCAGTAGGTGGACACCTTCTTTTAATTAAATCAAGAAACTAATTTTGGGACATGAAATATGAAAAATAAGAAAATAATTATTTTCTCTCTTTTTCTCTCTCCAAATTTGAACACTATAGAATTATTGTATTATGATTGTTCTAAAATTTCTATTTCCATCTAGTCTCTATTTATAGAAATAAAGATGTTCTAATCTATATACAATAATAATTCAAATTTCAAATTGGAGTCTTGATTAAAATTCACATCCAATTAGTTTACATTTAATTACATGTATAGTCCTAGAACTTCATTTACAATTATAATTAAGTCTACGATTTTCATAGTAATTACAATTAAGTACAAAACTTTATTGTAATTACAATTAAGTCCCAATACTTTATAGAGCTGCCATAAGGACCTAATCGGATATACATTATCCAAACTCCAATAATTAGATCACATCTGGTCGACCATAGACCACTTAATCTAATTATTAGTTTTTTCTACTAAAGGCAAAAGACTGAACTCTTGGAATATATAAGACCACAGAAACCGATAAATCTGTAATACTTTCCTCTGACTTGCCGTATATGTATTTTATCCCCGTCTAAGATTCGATAATTAAGTACGAGCATAAACGATCGTTCGCCCCTCTAATTATACTCACTAACTTAAGTACAATTTTCTTCAACAGTCCTATGAACAAATCATAGTTGTCTAAGTTTAGTCGTTGCTAAACACTGAGCTCATATTTTCAGCAGAAAATATTTAAGTAGTCACTCTACTCATTTTTTAGGGTGATGGGTTCCCGATACGAATTCATATACTCTATTTCGCCCATTATCAACTCAACAAGATATTTGACCAATCAAATTGATCTTACCCATTGGTGAATCAAATAACCATAAAAAACATGAAAATATATACATTACCCCATCAAGAGATTTAGACGAAATATACGACGTTCAAGTAGAATTCAATTCTCTGCAGGGTTATGCTATAGAATTAAACTCGACATGTGATACATTCAATATACTTCAAGTGTACTATAGTCACATTTAACTATTTGTGTGATAATGACAAATCACAAATCTGAATAGTGAATCGATCAATACTACAACCTTCCAGTATAAGGTACTAACCCTATATGCATTTGCCGTCAACAAATTATTTTTGATCAAAATTCTCAACGCAAGTATCCAACTTATATTATCACAAGTGAGTATAAGGCACTTTAATTCACATGCTCAGTAATAAATAAATGCAATAAATAAATAAAACCACAATTTATTTATTATAAATTGTTGTTTTATCAAAGGAAAATATACTAAGGACACACTACCCAACACATCCTTCAATGGATTTTATGCGGGGGGCCTTTAGCCTGTATGTCGTGTGTTTTATGATATGGTTTTATCACTAATGGGCCTTAGAAGATCTCTAAACAGAATGATGGATTTTATTTGTAAATATATCAGTGGATCAGGTCAAGCAATTGATGTCAAGAAATGTGTGGGATAAAACCAGCCACCANAAATATACTAAGGACACACTACCCAACACATCCTTCAATGGATTTTATGCGGGGGGGCCTTTAGCCTGTATGTCGTGTGTTTTATGATATGGTTTTATCACTAATGGGCCTTAGAAGATCTCTAAACGGAATGATGGATTTTATTTGTAAATATATCAGTGGATCAGGTCAAGCAATTAATGTCAAGAAATGTTCCTTCACTGTTGCCAAGCTGAAATTCCAGGATGTTGTGTCCTCTGTTATTGGTTTTCAGCATCAAAAATTACCTTTGACATATTTAGGTATTCCATTGTTTAAAGACAAAAGTCTTAAAGAAACTTTTTATATGATGGTTTTAATTCAAAGATCAGAAAAGGATTAATGGGAAGGAAAGAAAGCTTTTATCACCAAGGGATTAAACATGTTTGCCCTGAATACTTCAAATTCTCAGTGTGGTGAGATGACATCCATTGGGCAAAAATCTATTGGGCAAACAAATCCATTGGGCATCTTGGGAAAAAATCGGTAATTCATTTGAGGAATGAGGAGTTGGTTGCAAAGATTTGGGAAATGCTGGTCTTTCTTTCGTTTGCAAATTATGGTGGAAACTTAGCCCCGTTTGGTGGCCATTTTTTGGAAAAACATTATTTTAAATAGTGATTTTTTTGAAAATGTGTTATTAAAAATATGGAAAAATTTTGAATTTACGTGTAGAATATTTTATTATGTGAATGCGTGGTTGAAAATAAGTATGTAGAAAAATGAATTTTGAAAGAAAGGAAGACAAACATGGGCTTAGAAAGAAAGTTTCCTTGTGTGACCGGACAATGAAAGCCAAAAATTGCTTAACTCCTCATGAGAGCGTAGTTTGTCAAATGAATCAAGACTTACCTCTGTGAAAGAGGATGCTGCAAGTAAGACACTTGGTCCAAACTTACTTGACTTGGAAGCTAGGAAAAGGAAATATCTCTTTATGGAATGAGAAGTAGTCAAAGTCAATAAAGTTATGCAGAATTATTCACACGTCCCATGCTTTAGATTTCATGAACTGAAATGGTTAGGATTGATCTTATAAGAAAAACAAATATAAAAAGTTTGACTGATTAAAATGAATGGATTTACAACATAATATATATACCAAGAAAACGGTATAAAGGAATATTTTCAAAGAATCAAATATGGTTACAAATAACAAACAGCACGTGATGAATCCTTCTAGACCATTCCTTCAATGCTGGACCACC
>CAIGRK010036969.1:0-10487 GCA_903798315.1 Fraxinus greggii | reverse complement strand
TGGGATGACTCTGCGCTGCTCTGAGAGCTACAGCGACGGTGGCATGGTGTTTCTTCCCTTTAATCTGTTGTGGGTTGTTTTGGGCATTGGCAGTAAGGCGGTTTGCAGTTTGTGCTTCTCATTTTTTCTTAGCTTTTATAGCTATTGTGTGGCTGCAATAAACTTTCATCATGTGTCCTTAGTGGGCAATATACAAGCAACCGGAATTGGGTGAAGGTTGTAGGAGTTTAGGTTGAGACTTTGATGGTGTCGATCTTGGTGTATATGATATACTGAGCCTGGTAAAACTTTAGTAGTCAATATTCCGCTCAACACCCCCGTTTGGCCCTATTATTTGCCATTTTAATTTATGGAAAAAATCTTTTTACAGAATATGTGATTAAAAAGGAAGAAATTTTTTTGGTTTCGTGTAATATTATTTTATTGAAAAATGTGTGGTTGACAAAAAGATAGAGAAAATGAATTATAATGTTAATGAGGGCCAAACAGTCGCTAAGTATCTCAGTCACTTGTTTATTTTCACATTTACCTTCACTATATTTTATTTACAATTATAAAATGATATAAATTATTAATAATTAACTGATAGTTGCTAATAAAAGAAATCATATATTCTATAGTATGTTATATATTAATCTAATAATCAATTACAATAACTTTCAAGAAAATATATTACTAATAGTCTTGTTTTTGCAAGCAACTATCTCAGGATTGCAGACACTTTAACAATTTGAATTAAAAAATCAATTGTGAAAATCAACTTACTTATTTAATTTCATTTTTAATTTAGATAAGGAGATTTATTTTTTTTAAAACTCGAAGGCTTTTTTTCTCCGCAAAAACAGTTACAACTCAATTATATTTTTGAAATCAACTTTCCTTTTTAATGGAAAATAATAATTTAATTAAAAAAACATTGATTGGAAAATATGTAAGAAAAAGTAATTCAAAATTTTGCAATATTATCCTTATTAAACTAAAGGACCAAAAGAATGAGGAACCAAAAAAAAGTGTTTTAGGTCTAAACTGCTAATGAACCAATTTGATCCATTTATAATAGTATTTCTTTTTGAAAAAAAATTAAAAGAAACAAGTTCTTAGAATAGGAAAATTAAATTTGTTCATGTGTGACGAGAATTTATTGTGAAAAATAAACTTGAAAGGAAGTTCTTGTAGTTGAAAACATTGGGATTGCATGTTAGGAGTTACATACATTCGTGTCGTCTCAAAGACGTCTCCTATATAATTTTGATAGGACAACAAAATTCCTCGCTCCTGATCCCACCTCACATAGCATGTCGCCATGTCCCAAATAACATTGAGTGAAGACAAGGGGTGTGATTTCCACATTGAATCCTTTTATTTTATTTTTATATTTTCAATATAAATTGTATTTATATAAATAAATAATATTTAATTCTTCCTCGCTCCCGACCCACCTCGCATAGCGTGTCCCAAATAACATTGAGTGCAAACGAGGAATGTGATTTCCACATTGATTTCTTTTATTTTATTTTTATATTTTTCAATTTAAATTGAATGTATAAAAATAAATAATAATATTTAACTCTTGCTACATCTCATTCGCATTTCCATTTCCATTCTCATTTTCATTCTCATCTCCTTCTCAAAAGTCCTCGATCGGATAAGAATGATAATGACTATCTCGATTTTGCCCCGTTATCATCCCATATATAAAATCAAGGTTTTTACTGTTGGTTTGGAGAAGACTCACCGTATCTGCAAATGGAAGCTGTACAAAGAAGAAACCCTGGCTCCAAAGATTACTGCGTGCGTTTATAGACAAGCCACGCAAAACTCTCAAAATGGGTTAAAACAAAAAACCAAAAAAATAAAAATAAAATAAAATAAAGAATTGAATGGATGGATGGGGTGCACTTTACTACTTTTTTATGTTGCACGCATCCATGGGAGAGAGCACAAGACAGAGAGACTAGTAATATATGGAATAGACAAGAAAAGAAGAAAAAAACTCCATCCATTTTCTCTACACAATATATATATTTTTTCAGATTAGCAAGAAAAATATAGGGAGTAAATCTTGAAATGTATAAATACTTGCATGTGTGTATGTATACATATTCTTGAGTTTGGATCCAAGAAGTGTTCTTTTGTATTTTCCTTTTGATTTTCTTGTTTTTAAAGCTGGAGGGAGGAACTGATTTAGTGGGTTTGATTATTAGATGAAGGGGATGCCCTTGCCCTTTGAATTTGAGGGGAAGGGGTTGGATTTAGAGCTTGTTTTCAATAATAATAATAGGGCTAGTTCATCTTGGTGGGGGAGCAATAATTTGAACGGTAATTGTGTTTTGAATAGCTGTAGTGAGCCTACATCTGTACTTGATATTGAAAGGAGTCCCAGCAGAGCTGTATCTTCCTCAACCCTGTCTTCATCTTTAGGCGGCGGCGGCGGCGGCGGAGACATAGCTGGTGGCGGGGCTGCTTCCACTGACACTGCCGGGGTGGCGGCGGGTTCAGGTAACAACGAGAAAAACCCATCCTTGAAATGGCTGCAAGACTACACTACTGCCACCAGCTCCAACACGGGAGTTGTTTCTCAGTTACTGCCAGCTCCACCATCTCTCGAGATTGGGACTGCCACCGCCGGTGGAAGCACCGCAGGAAAATATGCAATGGACGAGTGGGAAAGCGTGTTGTCGGAGTCTGCGGTGGCCTCGCCAAGCTATGAGCAGTCCATTGTGCGGTGGATCATGGGGGATGTGGATGACCCGGAAATGGGCAGCCTGAACAAGGTTCTTCAATTTGGGACTACCCCGCCGCCGCCGCCCACGGTGGAGTTTGAGTTCAACGGTGGTTTTGGGGTGGTGGATCAAGCCTTTGGTACGGACCCAGTTGGCCAGTTTGGTTCAAATTTTATGCACAACTCTAGTTCCCCCAGCAACAGATCCAACAATGAAAAGATTGGTTTGTTTTCGAATTCACCTTCAAATCATTCAAATAATTCTAAGTTCCCCAGCTCTCAGAATAACATGTTAGCTTCAGTATCTAACAATCTTGAACCCATTACAACTACATTTGACTCTACAGAAATGAAGGCTCCCATTTTCAACCAACAGATGCTGATAAACCAGCACCAAACTCAACATCCACAAAACCACTCATTTTTCTCGCCACCGTCATATGCAAACCAGCATGAACAGAATCTTTTCATGCCACCCAAGGCAAAAAGACACAACCCGGGGGCTGCCAGAGAAGGCCTCGAGCTCGGTAGTCAAATACCAATAGGGCCGTTTTCAATTCCTGGGAAAGAGCTGTTGATGGGAAGACAAGTCCAGCATCAGCAGCCAATGTCTTATCAGCTTCAGTTACTTCTGCAGCAAAGGCCACCCGGAGCGATGGGGCCAGGACCAAAACCAAAGATGGGTGGGGGTGATTTAGCGTATTGCCATCAGCAACAGCAACAACAGGCTATAATTGATCAGCTTTACAAGGCCACAGAGCTGGTCCAGATGGGAATTCCAACACTTGCTCAAGAGATATTGGCGCGGCTCAATCACCAGCTCTCTCCCATTGGCAAGCCTTTCCATAGGGCTGCTTTCTACTGCAAGGAGGCGTTGCAATTGACTATTCATAATAACAACAATATGATCCCTTCTACCGCCACTGCTTTGCCTTTTAGTCTCCTTTTCAAAATTGGTGCCTACAAATCTTTCTCTGAGATCTCACCCCTTGTACAATTTGCCAATTTTACTTGCAACCAAGCCATCCTTGAAGTCGTGGAAGGATTTGATAGAATTCATGTTGTGGATTTTGATATTGGTTGTGGTGGGCAATGGGCCTCGCTGATGCAGGAGCTTGGATTAAGGAGTGAGGGTGCACCATCACTTAAAATCACTGCATTTTCATCTCCCTCAACCCATGAACAGCTAGAGCTCAGCCTCACCCGGGAAAATCTAATTCATTTTGCTAACGAAATCAATATTGTGCTTGAGTTTGAGGTTATGAGTATTGATTCTTTGAATTCTGGTTCTTGGTCTCTGTCTTCTCAAGTATCAGAGAATGAGGCGATAGCAGTGAATCTCCCAGTTGGTTCTCTTGCTAGTTATCAGTTGTCAGTACCATTGGTTCTTTGCTTTGTTAAGCATCTGTCCCCAAAAGTTGTGGTTGCTGTGGACAGAGGATGCGATAGGATTGACCTACCGTTTCCCGACCATATGATTCATGCTCTTCAATCTTATTCGAACCTGCTTGAGTCTCTAGATGCTGTCAATCTGAATATGGATACTCTACAAAAGATTGAAAGGTTCTTGCTCCAACCAGGAATTGAGAAAATAGTGATGGGGCGTGTTCGTGCTCCTGAAAAATCGCAGCATTGGAGGACTTTATTTTTGTCATCCGGATTCACCCCCATAACATTTAGCAATTTCACAGAATCACAAGCTGAGTGTGTGGTGAAGAGGACTCCTATACAGGGATTCAATGTAGAGACAAGGCAGTCTTCACTTGTTCTTTACTGGCAACGGAAGGAGTTGATCTCTGCATCGGCTTGGAGATGCTAAAACTATTAGTAGGTTTCTCAATTAAGACTTATTGCTAAGGTGCCTTAGAAATCACAGCTCACTGTTTTAATCCCTTGAACATGAGATTTCTTTCCTGAAATTTCCCTTTCCTATTATGTGGCTTAGGCAAATTGCTTTCAACTTGAACCAGCATTAAAGTACTCAATGTTCTAATATGGTTCAGTTATTTCAGTTTCTTGCTTCGAACGGGGTGTTACTGTATGATGCTCTTGTGCTCTTAAGGTAAAACAAATCAATTGATTCTAATTCATTAATTCTGTTTGTAACCATTACACTGGACACTGATCCAATCCAAGAACAGGAATAACAGAAGAATCAACTCTTTAACTGAATCTTTATTTCTTGCTGTAACTGGATCTGGTCTTTGTGATTTGATAGGGATAGATTATCTAGATTGCATGGAATTATGAACTCTGATATCTTAGTTTGGGATCTTGATTATTGACAGCCCCGACTTTGTCAAAATTATAGATTTCCTTTGTATGTGATGGCTTATCTTTTGTCATCTTATGTTTTTTTGAATAAATCTTCTTTCTCGGTTGTGTCTGGATTCTGTTTTGTAATCTTCATGTTCTTTGATATTCCTTGGAACCGAGACATTTTATGAATCCAGAATTTGTCACTTCTCTATATATCACATTCCAGTGTGTGTGTATATATAAATATGTTATCCTTCTGTTCTAACTAAACATCCATCTATCATTGTTTTGCCTCTTGTTTTATATGATCTTTTTATCTCTGTCTTATGCAGACAGATTCCTTTTAAGTTTGATTTAAATAGACTTAAATTATGTTCTTACTGTTCACCTGTGTTTATCTTCTGGTTCGGTTTGACATTTGGTCAGTAGAATGAATTCCGTTCTTGGCTGTTACTTTTGAACTGTAATCTTATATCATTGCTCTGAACTGTATGTCTTAGCCATCAGATGTTGGCCAAAATTCCATTTAGTACACGTATCTGTAGAATTACGCGATCTTGCAATATGGTTGCCAATTATTTATTCTGGTGTCTGCATTATATTATTAGTTTTAAGAGTTGTTAATAATTTTCTCGACTTTTCTCTTAGTGCATCACATTACTATGAATGCCAGCAGTTGTATTATAACGCATTGAATTTGTTGCTCTTAGGCCTGATTAATTTTTTATTAGCCTTTCCTAATCTAATCACATTGGACTTGGACCGCCACCACCCCACCCCCCCTTCCAAAAGCCATATTTTTTTAGTTTTGACTGTTAAGACTCTTTCTTACATCTCCTTGGAAGTTCTTAATTCTTTACTTCAGTGTGCATCTGTAAACCATCATTTTAAGTGATTGTGTGTGTTGTACATGAATATGTGTATTTGTGTGATGATATAAGGTCTCAATGATATTCTTCAGGCTTGTCTATAAACTTAAACAGTTAACATTGGAGAAGACAGAAATTTACTTCTTCATATTTGTATCTTACTTCGTCCCCTCATATGTGTGTCAGATTTATTTTAACTCGAGAAATTTTTATAATTAGTTGGCAACGATACATTAAACTCTATTGCCATTTTTTGATTTATGTTTGGGCCTGAGATGTTAAAATATGCTTTTGTCATAACGTTGCTCATAAAAAGTCTCAAATACCCCTGCTGAATTTTTGTTTAAGGCTGCTGATTAACACAAGGACATGTCTCCATTAAAGAAATATTGATGTCATTAAACAATAAGTGACAGACAGAGAGACATGTCCTCTTTTGTCTTTGCACAGCTCACTCAAAAAGAGTTTTCTTCTTGCAATAGTCTTGTGTTTGCTTTATATGTAATGAAAGCACTTATACCCAATTGATCTGGGGTCCACTTTATTTTCATGGTCGATTCATTAGAAGTAGATGCAAGTTTCATTTTCAATATATTAAGGATCGGTTGATTTTTTATTTTTTTTTATCACTCTGTTTAATCAATCAAACGTGTAATTGTTGGTTTCTATTTATTTTCAAAAAAGAAAAATTTATTTTTGTTAATAAAAACAACATTAAACTTTTCTGCTTTTGTTGGAAACTCATTTGAGTAGATGAA
The DNA here is from genome assembly GCA_903798315.1 of Fraxinus greggii. Lineage (NCBI taxonomy): Eukaryota > Viridiplantae > Streptophyta > Magnoliopsida > Lamiales > Oleaceae > Fraxinus > Fraxinus greggii. The sequence goes on along the minus strand of CAIGRK010036969.1, from coordinate 3,879 downwards.
CAAACAGATTGAGAAATGGGAATGATTGTGTCATGTGTTGCATAGCAAAGGAATAGTAGAATGATAAGGACAATAAGTAACCTTAAAAAACAACAATCTAAGGGGGACCCACCCGTGTTTAGCTGTCAATGAATGGGCATGAGCCATATGTACCATTGTCCCCTACACCACAAGTTGCAATATTATTAGACCTGTTAATACTAACTAGTGGTGGCAATCGAGTTGAGTCGGCAAAAACGAGCACAGACTCGGCTCGCCCAAGGGCGAGCGGCTCTGGGTTCGTCCAAAAATCTAAATTTTTTTTTTAAATGTTTATCTTACAAAAAAAAAAATTAAAAAAATGGCGGGCTCGACTCGGCCCACGAGCCACGAGTTCATGTGTATACGTGCCGAGCCGAGGACATCTCTAATCCTAACGAATGTTTTGCAACGAAATTGGAGCAAGTTATCTTGAGACAAAAGAACTTTTTTTTTTTAGAGATTAACGTCAAAACTTTGGTAACTGATAATACAACAGAACTACAAGCTATCCATTCGTTTTTCAAAATTTTGGAGTTCTTTTTTTGTATATTACATGGATGATTCGATTCGTAAGGACTATGATTGAAAATTATTTGATCGTCTTTCTTTGAGAAAGAGGTGAAATAGAATGAACTTTTAATTTTTGAAAATGAGGTTGTAACATCTGATCATGTAGCTTTAGTTTGTTAGGTGAAGAAAAATATTACAAATAAGTAAAATTATACTCCGTGTTTGAATGGTATAATATTTAAGGTATGGGAGATTAGACTCAAGATGTTGATGGAAAGCCTTTGAATAGGTTTGCAAGGCAAAAGACTAGTTTTGATATGATCTGACTAAATATTTATAGAAATTTCATAAATGTGCCTGATTTGAACGGTTTTGTATGGCAAAAACTCGACTTTGGCCTGACACCTGTCTTTGTCCAGCTTGTTAGATTTTAAAGTTGTTGACAATTTTTTGAGAAAACTATTGTTGTAAAAGAGGTTTTAAAAGTCAAAAGTGTCAAGTGGCTAGTTAGAAGTCCTAAAATTTGAGTATGGAATAAGAAAAAAAGGGTCGTCGCAATTTCGCTAGCATATCACCCTGTTGATGCTCAAGCGGCAAAAACAGAAACTGCATCGCCCGTCTATCATCTGGACTTCGCTCAAGAGACACTGCAGCTCATTTGTCGCTGAGCTGCTTGAGCGACAATGTATCCCGAGAAAGCCTAATTCGCGTTTTTCAAGATTTTTATCTAGTCCATATTACCCAAAGTCTCTAAACTATATATATACACTCCACCATTCGAAAAAAAAATAAGAGTTGAACATTGAGAGAAATAAGAAATTAATTCCTCCATATCATCCTTAGAGTTCAACCTTCATATTGATTTCATCATTGCATTGAAAAATATCAACCTCACATAAACCAAACACCAAACTACTTACTTTTATAACATCGTCGGAATTCTGAAGATCAAGGAAGTTGACCAGAGTTTCGGTTGTTGGAGAACGAGGAGTTCTCATTGATCCATGGGAAATAAACGAATTTAGAAGTCCGGGAGTTGGTGCAGGAGTACGTAATCCAAGGGAACTTTGGTAATTACAATCAGGAGGTCAAAAGTACTAGAGTTAGTCGAGCCTGATAGTCCTGTAAATTGATTCATTTATAATGATTTGTTACTGACTTGGGCCTCGAGTTTTCACACAGTTATGGGGTACCTCCGTCAACAGTTTTCAAGTGTCATTCATTTTTCAGTAATTTATTATCTATGGCAATTCAACATAGGATAGTAATGCACGTGAATTCATCTGGATTAATTAATAACTTTGACTTGTTGCATTTATTAATTGGTAAATTTAAATTCTGCATAAACACATAATATTCCCCCTCTCTAGGTGTTAGTTGGGTCGAACTCCATTATTTCAAGTAGTATCAGAGCCTCATTTCAATTTCTAACCGATATTTAATCTAGATGAGTCGGTCACTTTCCATGCCTCAATTTTTAACAGAAGTAGTTATGCATATTGGGAGGTTTAGGATGAGAGCATTCCTTAAATCTCTAGATGAGCGGATTTAGATTAGTGTACAAAATGGTTCGACCGTCCCTTTATCTACTACTTCAGGTGTAGTTACTACTCACAAACATTTCTCTTTGGACCAAGGATGAACTAGCTCAGTGCAACTGGAATCGTAAAGGGCCTCATGCCCTATTTATTGCGGTGACTGCTGAAGAGTTTAAGAGGGCGTGGGTGTGTGAAATTGTGAAAGAAGTTTGAGATATTTTAGTGACCACACATGAGGGAACCAAAACCGTTAAGAATTTCAAGCTGCAGATGTTAGCCACTGGGTTTGAAGAAATTAGAATGAAGGACGATGAATTGTTCGATGAATTTTATATGAAGTTGAATATAGGACAATGAATCCCTGAGTCTAAAATTGCTCGAAAAGTTCTTAGATCCAGTTACTGGGATTGAAGAGAACATGGACTTAGATACAATTCAGATATAAGAACTTGTAGGATACCTTCAAACTTATGAACTCATCATATCTCAAACTAAGAAGAAAAATTCTATAGCTTTGAATATTGTTAGGGAAGAAAACCATGATTCATCTCATTTGGAATCACTTAATGATGTGGAAATAGCCTACTTTGTTAAGAATTTCCAAAAAAAAGATTGTTTAGAAATAAGAAGACTAAAGAGAGATATAGAGGTGATTCCAGTGAGTCTAAAAAGAGATCTAAATCTGTGAGATATCATAAGTGTCAAGGTTTTGACCACTATAGAAGTGAGTGCCCTAATGATAAGAGAAATCAGGGTAAAGCTATGATTGCAACTCTCACTGATGACGAATCAAGTTCGGATAATCAAAGTAAGATGTCTATACATGAGGAGAGTGGGAAGTTTATGGCTTTCACTGCTAGGATTAAAAGTGAATCTGATAAGGATAGTGAGCAAGTTGAGGAAGTAGATAGTAGTGAGCAAACTGAGGAAGATTCTGAAGATGAGAATGAGATTCGTGAGGCTTATCAAAAGTTATTTGATAAGAGTCTTAAGATAAAGAAGGTCAATAAAGTCGTAATGAAAAAAGTTAATGAATTTGAGAGAGCGAGAGAGAGAGATAAACCTATAGTTGACCTTCAGGATTCTACCAAAAATCTGAGTAAGCTAACCTTTAAGAATGAGAAATTAGAAATCCAGGTTAAGACCCTTCTGAGTGAACCTGATGATTCCAAGTTTCAACTCCTTGCTTTCTCTAGTAGATCTAAAAAACTGGACAGTCTTTTGAGGTTGAACGAGCCCCCATGAGAATAAGTGAGGTCTAGGATATAATCAAACCAATCATAATATGCTAGTACTTCCAAAACCATTTTATCCCTGCTACCAACTAGTATGCGTGTGTTCCTAATCCTGAACTCAAGAATAAGGGTATCATAAGATAGAAGCCTACTAGACAGCGTAGGACTTACTAACCTAGGAATGGATATCAGCGACCACATAAATTTGGACCTAGATTTATCCCTACTTGTTTCAATTGTATTGAATTAGGACATATAAGGCTTATGTGTTATAAATTCCTGAATAGAGATAGAAATCAAAATTTTACTAGAGTTAGAAATCAGAATTTTGATAGTCAAATTGATTTCCTCACTAATCAATTGAGTTATTTGACCAAGTTAATGACACTGTTAACACGAAATGAGTCTTTCACTAGACATGTTTGGGTGAAAAAAAGTGTTTTGGAAAATTTTGAAATTGATCACAGAGCTCTTAAAGGTAAGAGCGTTTGTATACCGAATTAATTAAGTACTTTTGATGAATGCTTATACTTTTTAATTGATTCATTCATTATTGTATGCATCTCATTTTTTTT
>CAIGRK010036960.1:0-12894 GCA_903798315.1 Fraxinus greggii | reverse complement strand
AAAAGGAGAGAATTCATATTCATCTGAAAGATAAGCTTTGAGGCACCGAAGTTGGTCAGGCAGTTGTGATCCTTGCAATGGGTACAATTGGCTTTGTTTGGGATGAACTCACAAAAACTCGACCTAAGTTTCCTCGTAGAGTATTCCACCTTCTCGGTGCAGTTAGATCGACAATATAACCAATGTTCTCAAAATCGAACCGGACTAACCGGTTTGACCGGAAAAATCGAGAATTAGACCAAAACCCTGGTTTGAACACGATTCCACAATTTAACTCTTGAGCTTTTAACTTTTTTGAGTCGATGATCGGGTCGATTTTAAAACATTGATATAAACAAGAGAGGAACCCAAGGGAAACAAAGGGCTGAGAAGCATATAGCCCTTTTGAATTTATGTGATTGGGGATCATCAAGCCCCCTGTTTGACAGCCTTTTTTTTTTTTTTAATTTATTTATTTTTTTTTTTGGAAATATGAGTTTTTGAATGGTAAATTTTTGGAGAATGCGGTTAAAAAGTAGGAATGAAGTTTTGAGTTTAGTGCGAACGTGTGATTGAAAACGAGTTTGAGAAAAAAAAGTTTCGAAAGAACGATTACCAAATAGAGATAAATGGATAAGTCTTAAGAACAAGTATATGTATCTTCTTCTTCTCCAAGAAATAAAAAAATTTAAAAAATACACATGTTCAAGTTCGCTTCTTGAATTCTTACTTTTGCTTTGTGCGAACTCATTAAAGGCTTATCATATCAGCAAGAGCTATTCTCAAGAGAGTTTTTGAAGAAATCTCAAATCGAGAGGGGACAAATATTGCTTCTAAAAAGCCGTATTCCTATGCGTTTCAAGCCTCCGAGTTAAAAAATTTCCTATATCTTTGAGTCAAGTTCTTGTTTCGAATCAATGGTAATTATTCTTCAATTTGGTGTCGAAAGTTACCGACTCCACATCCTCCCTCAAGCTTTCAAGAGTCTCAAAACCTGTAACGTTGGAAGTCCTTAGACCTTAATTATATAGATGTACAATGAACATGTCTTAGTCATAGCTTTCAAAAATATTAAAATAATGAGAATTTATTGAAATAAACAATAAATTAAATATTATTTTCTGAAATGGATCAACGATATAAATTCTTCCTTGTTGCCGTTCTCAATTGTGGACTATTGGTTTATAAGCTTAAACTGGGATTCTATATCTAAGAGTATCAAAATTTTACATGCCTAGACTTGTCTAGGATTCTTATATGATCCACAATCTTGTCCGTCTACTATCAGCATACTAATTGGGATAAGAATTATGCTACCTGTACATAATTTTATGTACATAATAGTGTCCACACTCTCACATGGAGGGGGATCAATTTCGAATAAAATATAATATATCTGAAGTGGGTCCCTCTCAATATGAGGGTGTGAACACCATTATGTACATGTAATTATATACGTGTAGACAAACTTTGGGATAAACCAAGTCCAAAGTCTAACATGTTAGTTGACCTCAAAATCCTATCGGATTCTTGACAACTAGCCAAGTTCTCAATTGCTTAGTCAATTGGCTTCGGGTCAACTCAACTCAACTCAAAGGCCTAAAATATGAAGATCCATTGCATAGTCAACTGTTGTGGGCCCATAATTTGTCATGTATAAGTTGTGACCCACTTGAAATAGTGGCGCAACAAGTTTATTGCTGCAAGTATAGGAACATGAATAATTGTCTATGTACTATAAGCTTTTGACGCACGTGCATTAAGTGGTATTGTAAAAATATAGTGGTACTGATCAATTAGAAGATAAAATTAGAAAAGTGAATGAATGGGAAAGATGTGCGAAAATGCACGTAACTTTTAGCTGTGTTGTTGAATTTTCTCCCGTGAGTATAATTTGAAAGCGTTTTTCAATAAATATTTTTGTTGGAGGACAATAATGGCCTTCGCAAATGTTGTCAAAATTTTGGAATCAAATTCCACCGTTTGGGGGTTCATTTAAGCTTTTTCTATTTCTAGTTAATTTAAGAGTATTTTCGTCTTTTGCAATTTTTTAGTTTTATTTGAGCTTATCTCCAGAATTAGGATCTCAATACGCTTAGGATTTGTTTCGAGTTTATAAATACGTGTCAATATTGTAAAAACGTTACATTCCTTTTTTTATTAATAAGATATATATTTTTTTTCATTAATTGATGGATTCCCACATTTCTCACATCACTTCGAGCGAAATTCAAGCAAACACCCGTTTATGTGTTACGAACAAGACCATTTTATTATTTTATTCACGTTTGACTCTCATTTATTAAAACTCACATTTTTTTCTACCTTATTTTCAACCACACATTATATTTGACTCACAATTTTTATCAACTTTTTAATTACACATTTCATCAATTTTTATCAAAATTTTAAAAAAATAAAAATTTAAGGGCGTATTTTCTCATTAATAATTTTAGCCCCATGGTTCAAAATCAAAATTTTAGTAAATTTTGATAAAATTTTATGAAATATGCAGTTGAAAAAGTTGTTGTCCATAAAATATATAGTTAAAATTTATTGATGACTTTAACTTACGCAGAACGCTTAACATGACAAAGGGCGTGTTCGGTAGAGATTAAAATTGGATTAAAATTGAAAAACTAACTGTTATTGTTGACTTTTATTAGAAGACTGAGATCCAGTAACGACTATATTTTTAATTAAAATCAGATTAAAATTCCTCCTAAACAAACGTTTTAACATGTACGGAGAGCATTATTCTTGTAACATAATTGTTCATTGCTGCATAAGAATGAGGACCTGGACCACATATTTTTGCCATTGATCTGCTTAGTAACCCCTCAACAACACGGACATAGCATTATCCATAGTGTCCACAATGGCACCCCTCCAATAGGGGCCAAACACGTGGCCATTATGGACATAGCTATGTACCCATGACATTGTTCCAACAACACCCCCTTGGTTCTATAAAATGCGAAGGCTGATAAGAATAAGAGCACACTAAACTAGAGGTAAATTTTACAGTGTAGAAAAACCAAAAATATGGAGAATCAAACTTCTGATCATGTAATTGTGTTCATGGATCATGAACAAAATTGCAATAATGGCCAGTCCCTTGAATCACAGCCAGTTGTTGCTCCTTACACAGTAGCAGAAACCAAGCCACCCCAGCCCCCTACAAGAGTTCAGGCCCTACACCGTCTGAGTTTCTCAAAACCCAAAGCTAGATTGCTCGAGTTTACACATCCAGCCAATCAGAAAATCATAGCTGAATCCTATGAATTCGAACCCTTGAAACAAAACGAAAGTTTTCCAAGTGATAGTGATGAGGAAAGTGACGAAGATGATGAGGAATTTGATGAAGGAGAGGGAGGAACTGTGAAGAAAAAACTCCTGAAGAAGAAATTCAAGATCAACTGGAGGATTTTGATTGAGTGGATATTGTTTTGCATCATATCAACTTGTTTGATTTGTTCCTTAACAATTTCATCTCTCAGGAACCAGCTCAAATGTGGGCTTGAACTATGGAGATGGTGCCTAATGATTCTTGTTATTTTCAGTGGCCGCCTTGTCTCTGAATGGATAATTCGAATCACTGCTTTCCTCATCGAAAGAAACTTCATGCTTCGCGAAAAGGTTCTGTACTTTGTCTATGGACTCCGCAAGAGCATCCAGAATTGTGTTTGGTTAGGCCTTGTTCTCCTAGCATGGACTGTTATATTCAGTTACAAGCTCCACAAGAACAACAAATTATTGCAGAAAGTTTTCGAAGCCCTGGTGGCAGGACTCATAGGTGCAACAATTTGGCTCATCAAAATAGTATTAGTCAAGAGTTTGGCCTCTTCGTTTCATGTCACTACATATTTTGATCGCATGAAGGAGAGTGTTTTTCATAACTATGTTCTGGACATACTTCTGGGGCCGCCCATGGATGAGGTGACATATGAGGAAGAACACCACAAGGATTTGATGGTTTCGAAATCGCTCCCAGCAAAGTTGAGGCCAGAATCTCGGGCTTTTTCAAAATCAAAGAGGGTAGGAACAAGGAGGATAGATATTGAGAAGTTAAGGAAGCTGAGCACCCAGAGAACGGCTTCTGCATGGAGTGTAAAGAGGTTGGCAAGTTATATCAGGTCATTTGGGCTGTCGACTATTTCTAAAACTGTTGATAAGTTTGGAAGAGCCGAGGCCGAGAACATTACTAGTGAATTGGAGGCAAGGAACTGTGCTAAGAAGATCTTCAAGAATGTAGCCAAACCAGGTGCCAAGTAAGTGTCTCTCTCTCACACTCACTCACTCTCTTTCTCTTTTGTGTTAATGATAAATATTATTATTGATTTCTCATATTAATCAAGAATTTTTACGTATGCATGTAGAGCTGATCAATTTTCCCTTGTCAAAGTAACTAAGAATTGGACTATTAATAGGCTCGAGTTTCTTATTAGAGTCCTCGATCAAACTAGAAGTTGGCAAAGGAGCTGACACCCTTTATGTTATTACGGCGAATTCCTACTAGAGCGTTTATAAAAGAGCCGTGCTATCCACACTAGGAATTAGGATACCTGGGATTAAGTTTCCACAAATGGAGTGCATCATTTCATATTGTTAGTGGAAAATTCACTTGGCTCCTTAGTGGCACAAACCCTTTTGTTTAGCACGCGGATACAAACTAGTCACAGTGGGTGTGATTGAGTCTGCAATGAAGAATACACGTCTGGCCTATTCATGACTAGACGTGTTAGTTTGAGTGTGTTTGATCCATATTATTGTGAAAAAATGTATTCTGAAATAGTTGATTGATGGAGAATGTATGATTGAAAAAGAAGGAAAAATCATTGATGTGATAAAAATTATTATTTTATTGAAGAATGTGTGATTGAAAATGAGTAGAAGATTGAGAATAATCTTTTCCCAATTCATTATGTAACCTGTCACAGTCATGATTAGACTACGCTGAAATATCACCACATGTTTAATAAAAACTACCACAGGAGGAAGACCTCAGATAGTGCAGGTCAACATCAGATGCCAACTTCTGCACATAAACTATAATTTGATGTTGAATTTGAGCTGAAAATTGTTACTTTTTATATAGGATGACAACCCTTTCAATTTAAGGTCCTCATGTTCCATATGGTGGCCTTCTGTTCGTCTTTGTGTCCCACATTTCTCATAATCAATGTAGTCTATTATTCAATAACCAATGCTAGTGGAGGCCGCATATATGATATAAAGCGATATAAAGCTGCTAGCCGTTGACATAGTAAAATCTGGCCCGCACACCACCTTTATAATTAGAGACACATTGGGTTCATTTATGGGTTCTAGCTAGATCGTACAGTAAGCTAAAGATGATGTTCTGATGACGATATTTAGCCTTATTGGAATCTCGATTTTGAGTTATGGTAGCAAAAAGAAAAAAATGGTAATGCCCATTTAGAGAAAGACGAGTGGAGAAAGTGTAGATACAATATTTGAGACTCGTTCACTTAAATTCTCAAGTCTAGAGAAAATATACAGTGTGTGCAGATTCAAGAATTGAACTCGTTCTCGTAATTGTCTTTTTATTTAAATCCGAAATACACCTCTTTAGTGTACTTCACCAAAGTTCTATGTTAAACAAAGATCACGAATTTTACCCTTTCTTGGAGTTTAAAAATTGTTAAGACTTGTAATGATGACTACAAACTGTTATCTAAATGAGTGTCACGGTCGTAAACTTGTTGAACTTTCATTGATCTGGCAATTCCTTTTCTATTTAGCCTCTAAATATTTTGAAGGTAAATTTCACCTCATCATCACTTGTTTAGGTACATTGAAGAAGAGGATCTGATGAGATTCTTGAAAAGAGTTGAAATCCATACAATATTCCCACTTTTTGAAGGTGCATTGGAGACAGGCAAGATCACTAAGTCTGCTTTCAGAAACTGGGTGGCAAGTCTTTCTATTTCCACTTTCTTTCATTATAATTAACTCCTTATATCAACCATATTTTCTTGAACGGATTAAAATTAATTGTGTGTTAATTATAAGTACTTCAGGTTCGTGCTTATCATGAGCGAAAATCTCTTGCATGTTCCCTGAATGACACAAAGACAGCAGTTCAACAGCTTCACAAACTAGCAAGTGCAGTTGTGAGTGTGATTATTGTGGTGGTATTCGTTTTGGTAATGGGTTTGGCCTCAACAAAAGTAGTAGCTTTCATTATAACACAACTACTACTTCTGGGATTTACTTTCCAAAACATGTGCAAGACTATTTTCGAGTCAATTGTCTTCGTCTTCGTCATGCATCCATTCGACATCGGAGATCGCTGTGTCATTGATGGTGTTCAGGTAACGCTTCTCCGATTTAATTTATTGTTTCACCTCGTGGGATCAAAGTGGGTTGAGCTGTCTAGTAGAGGGATGGTCCATCGTGGGAAAAGACTGACACATCAGGCTCATAATGTGAGCCCCGGGCCCTCGTGGCCATGTCCAGGCCTCGTCTTTCAATAGACGGTCAGCCCGCCTTGAAAAAATGGGTTGCACAGGTCTTTGGATGGGCCGTGCCAACTTGACTCGACTGCACTGCACCCCTAGTTTCACCTTCATCATGTAAAGGGATTTTTTTTTTCTAAGTCCTGATTGGCTTGACAGGAAAAATAATAAAGCAAGCATGCTTGATGCTTTGGATTGCACATGATCAAAGAGAAGAAGAATGTGCTAAATTTTGACAAATAATTCTTTTATATCATGTCCATTTTAATGTATCAAATATGTAAAAAGTGTACGGACCATGCTATTTGTCCCGGCTCAATGTCCGGGACATTGGCGCTTCCTATTGGAGGAAGGGCGGCGCCCCGTTTCTTGTCCCGGTCATTGAGCCGGGACAAGAAGGTTTGTCCAAAGTGTACAAGTCAATCATAAGAATCCGTTAAGTGTGATTTCTCATATAGATGTGTACTATTGATATGCAGTTGATTGTGGAAGAGATGAATATACTGACAACCGTGTTCCTTCGATATGACAATGAGAAAATCTACTACCCTAATGCTATTCTGATAACAAAACCAATCAGCAACTTCTACAGAAGCCCGGAAATGTGCGATGCAATTGATTTCACCATCGATATCTCCACATCGATGGAGACTATTATTGCACTCAAGAAAGCCATACAAATGTAAGATTCTCGAACTGAGTTGATAAATTAGTCGTTTTTGGTGATGGATAAAGTTCGAATGATTGAATTGTTCATATGGTGCAGGTACATTGAGAGCAAGCCTAACTATTGGAACCCTAAACATTCAGTGATAGTGAAGGAAATTAAGAATGTGGATAAAATGAAAATGGCTGTTTCTGTTCAACACACCATTAACCATCAGAATTACGGTGATAGAAATGCCCGTATAACAGAGCTTCTCCTTGAGTTGAAGAAGATTTTCGAAAGTCTCAACATTAAGTATCATCTTCTCCCTCAAGAGGTTCACCTTACACAGTTCGACACGAACAATTCGAGGATGCCATTGCATCCATGAGCCACATGTTTGGTACTGTACGGGATTAGACATTATAATGACTTATTGTTCTTCATGTACCGCTTGAGAAAATATGTTTCAAATCAATAAAAGTTTAACAATAGAATTGAGTTAATTAAATTATTCTTAATTCATTTAAGTTACTCTGAGTTGTAGAATTTGATCCCGTTGACTGAGATATAAATGATTCCATCAGATGAGGACCAGGAAAAGAAGCAAGGACTAAAAAAAAAATTTCGTATAGACAATAATAAACTAATGATCAAGGAAAAACAGCATATCAGAATGAAATCTGTCTGAATACATTGTAACTTAAAAATCCTATAGATTCCGATAATTTTTGGCTTAGTCGTTTTAGCGTCATGCTGGTGAATTCACTGCTTCGAGTCTCCATTCTGCAAGCCCTGATGCAAAAAATGGAACACGGTTCCATGTCCGTGGAGTTCAAGCTTTCCATTTCATGGTATCAGAGGTATTGAGTTTGTATTCTCTCCCGGTTAGTTTCCCACCAGAGCTTCGCATGCACTTCACCAAATCTTTCACGGCTGCATCAAATAAGCACATTCATGGACAGGGGTTAGCAGCAAAAAACTTTCATTGAGTTCATTTGTGATATTTTTACAGGAATGCAGAACTTAATTACCTAAATCTGACACGCCGGAGCTCCCTAGATCCATCAGCCAGTTGTCTAATGGTAATAAAAACCCCAGGTTCATCCTGTTCTATCCATTCTGATTCAATGTCACTTGCATTGCTTACAGAAACTGAAGCCTCGTCTCGGGAGGAAGTAGTTGTTCTTGATGCATCCATAGACGACATTTCACCCTTTGGGCCACCAGCCGTGTAAGCACTCGATCCAGGATTGTAATGTTGATTGGCCGCAACTTGAAGATGGTCAGGATGTTTGTACCTTGGAGTTGGAGTCCATTCTCTGTTGAATGATGGAGTCATCCGAGGACTCTCCATGGCGGAACCGAGCTTTGAGTAAGTAGAATCTCTCTGAGCAATAGAAGTCGAGAGTTTCGATTAGTTTACATACAGATATGTACAACAAATTAAGCCACGTTCTCAATAAAAAAAGCAATACAAGAATGTAAACGTAATTTACTCCGTCCTCAGATCTTCCAGGAGTGTTGAGAGCTTGTTGGTTAAATCTCTGAACATTGTAGAGCTCCATTATTCTATCATAATTCTCACCCCACCATCTCTGAGCTTGCCATTTATTGAACATCTCCCGGCTTCACATTCAACGTTGACATTAGCATGATATTGAATCAAAATTAATATGGATCCCAATAGAAATTATCAATATATATAGAACAATTCAGATACTGATATGACGACTAGAACTTATCAAGGACGATATTTTTTCCACATTTACCTAAAGCGTATCCGTTTAAGTTCGTTCCCACCACGAGGGAGAGACCCAAAAGTAATTTGAACACCAGGCTCCACCTGTGCCATCCACTCTTTTGGTTCATCTTCATCTTGTACAAGCAATAAACCAGACTTGGCCGAAATAGATTCTAGTTGACCAGGTCTCGAGTCCGGTCGAGCAGCATGATGTCCAATGCTCGTAAAGTCCCAAGCTGGAGTAGAACTTGAACTTCCTGGCTGCACAAGAGGGTATGGAACACCCTCCGAAATAGTATCGAATTCGGGATATGGTCTATGTGCTTTCTTGTAACTGCCATCTCCGGTCCCAGGCTTGCATTGTAAAGCTCCTGAAACCTTCAATGCCATATCCTTGATCTGCCCCACAATGGGAAGACAATGAGAACATGCAACCATCCTTTAAAGTCGCGAAATTATACAGAAATGTATGAGCAGGTTTTATATGAAGAACACGAATAGACCGTACAACGAACAATTTATTTTTTTCTTAATAACATCAAATACTATAACATCTAACTTAGCAAACAAGTCGTAGTGTATGCATAATATCGAAAATGATCAATCTCGTTGTTCCTAAGAGAATACAAACAAGTATGTCGATAAGGATTAGGACTATAGATTCCCTTTTCTACTTGTAGGGATTTGTTTGTGCACGTGCTCGTTGAGATAAAAAAGTCTATACTAGTAAGTGCCTGTATCTAACTTCCACAGTTCGATGGATTATTAAAAATTATACGGGAGTGGAAAATTTAAGCATCATATCCATCTTTTCTTTGCATCTTTTGTAATCATACAAAAATGAGTGACTAATGATGTAGGAAAAATTAAAAATCAATATGTTGAACTACTCGATCTAAAAGTTTAAGCTTTTAAATGAGAACAAATGTATATCATTACTTCAACACGTCTCCACATGTAGGGAGGATTATGTGCACAATTAATTAAAAGGGTTGCGATGACGCGACTTGAACTCAGGACATTTGAATGTTCTAATATCATGTTGAACTACTTTATCTAAAAGCCAAATACATATATTTGAATATTATCATCGATGCAATATGTTGGGACCAAGATTTTGACACATGATCCAATATGTAGCATGACTATGTCTCCCCCCACAGTTTTAAGTCCTTGTCTTTGCTAACAGTGTCCCAACTTAGAAGTTCCATTGGTTTTGCAACCATACCTTCTTTACATGTGGTCCTCTCCTCCCCACGAGCAAAAAATTCATATTTAGGTCCCAAACAATTCTTTAGGGTGCGTTTGGTTTCGTAAGAAAGAGGATAGAAAGAAAATGACAGATGATAATTATTTATTTTCCGTTGTTTTGTAATAAAAAAGAAAGGTTAAAATTGATTGAAGAATATTTTCCATTCATTGTTTATCGAGAAGGGTATGTACATCATCGCAAATGACACATAAAATTTGCGAGAAATGAAATGTCGACTATTCCATAGATGGAACTCATTATAATTTTTTGTTCCAATATGGGACGTAAACAAAAACAAGGATAATTTGTTTGTTGGTATTGGGAAAATAGGAGGGAATGTACTTTTCCATCCCAAAACAAAGGGAAAATTCAAGTTCCTTCTACCATTAAAAAGACCATTTTACCCATTTTTTTAATCCCAGTCGAAACAAAAGCCTAACACAAAAAACCACCTAGTCCAACCAAACAATAAAAATAAGAATAACATTTACATGGGCCCACAAAAGGAAACTAAAAATTGGACCCCACCATTGGACATGGGAATAGAATAGATACTTTTATTTGTCTTCACGAAGAAGAAAAAAGAAACTGACAGAGAAAGAAAAGAAGCAAAGCAGAAACCTAGACCCGTGCTATGCATACATAGATACAGCTGTACGTACGTATAGGTTTTCCGGGGGTGGGGTAGGGTAGGGGTTAGGACCTGTGTAGTCAGGCTTTTGACGGCGGGAGTCCCACGCGAGTCTTCATCTTCTCCTCCTTCGTTTCTTTGCTTTGAGCACGTAATACATGTCAACATCTTTATCACCTTCTTCTTCAACTGCTGCTGCTACTTTCTTTTTCTTTTTGTCTTCTTCTTTGTACCTGCAGGAAAAAAAATGAAAATTAACTATCAAGATTCTTCAATAATTTCGAACTCAGCAAACTGGGATAAGAATGAGAAACACAGTAGCTGTAGAAATTAATGAATGCAGAGAGTGTCGAGTTTTGAAAGCAGTTTATGAATGCAAATTCAGACAAAAAATGAAAGAGAAAATCCGTACTGTCTCTGTTCATAACAACTGATGATAGTGACTTACCTAATATTCCTCTCGACACCTTCTTCAACTCATTTCTCTTTATTTATTTCTTCACAACCTTAGCATAAAAAAACTGAAGAACTTTATGCATAATCAATGAGTAAAGAAAAAAAAAGTGATTACACAAACGTGGTGACAGAGATTTTCAGCGAAAATAAGTGATTTCACCTCAATTTCAAAAACCCTTCAAGAATTACTCCAAACCCTTTTTAAGAACTGCTGCAAATGCCACTGATTCCTGGGATATTTTCAAATTCTTTGAATCTTCAAGAAATGTATAAATGATCGGAAAACATGCCCAGAAATGATCGAGTCAAATCTCTATAAGCAGTGAAAATCTATGACTTGGGTGTAGCTGGAATGCCAGAAGTGAATTTTTTGTGGACAGAATATTCTACGCTGGCGAGGCTCCGGCGATGATCTGGGATTTTTTCCTTTACGGAGGAGATTCAAAATGGAAATTTTCGAAATGTCAGCTGCGGGCTTCACGTTATAATTTATAAAGAAACGCCATGTCCACAGGTGGCGTGGGGTGGGGTGTGAGAACTGTGTATATATGGAAATATAGAGGCATAACGCCGTCAAATCTGTCGTCGTCATCTAACGGAAATTATACAATAGTATACTGTATTACGTACGCCGGAAATGAGTTGCACTATATGCTATAGAAGTTGTGCTGAATGCTTTATTAGTTGCACCGTATGCTTACAAAATATTGGTCTTGAATTAGAGGCCACGAGGGACCCGGCAATCCAGATTGTGATACGACACGTGGCATGACGTTATTGGATGGAGTATGAGGGTGATTCCAAAAGAACCATGAACAATCAAATCACGTTCTTTTAGTGTAATATCATATTTTCACTAGTAATACCATTCTCAAGCTTTTATGGGTGTCGATAGTCACGAAATATCTCTACATCTTCGACGACGAACAATTGTTGTCACATATGCATATACACGTATATACTTCATTTAGAGACGTATTTACAAATGTTGTAAAAGTGTCATCAATTTTTAAAAGTGATTTTCTAAGTCTTCATGTAATAGTAATAGTCGCATGTGACATCTCGTGACCTAAAATTAGACGACAAAATCGTTAGACCACTTAACATCGAGCTTTAAATAAGGTGAAAATCACGTGCAATTTTATTTAATCGGAATTATCATTTTATGTCATATGCATGTGACATGGGATAGCGTTTCAGTACCAGTAATGTTAAATAAAATTAATCTTTGCTAAAAGTCAGACTTTTAGTAGTTTTCTTAAATAAAATTTAATGAAATATGTGGTCGAAAAATTAATAAAAATTCTGAAACTTTAATATAAATTTTAATCAACTGTTTTAATTAAATCACACTAAGTCCCTATTTGGTAAGGATTAAAATCTAAATTTTAATTTAAATCGAATCAATAATTAATTTTAACAATATAATTTATAAGACCCATGAATTTTAATCACATATTATATTAATTTTTATCAAAATTTCTTAATATTTGATTTTAATTTTCAAGAAATAGGGGTTAAGCTTACTACAAGAATTGTCCAATCAAATATGAATTTGGTTGACCGTTGTCCTCACTATTAGTGAATTGAAGTACACAAAAATCTTAATTGGAATGTAGCAAAGATCTTTCAATCTCTGTCTAAAGCAAGATTCTAATTCTAACCCTAGTTTCTAACGTCTATTTTTGTCTCATCTAATATTTA
>CAIGRK010036823.1:0-22161 GCA_903798315.1 Fraxinus greggii | reverse complement strand
AGAGCCTGTTTGATAGAATTTATTTGAGAATAATGAGTTATGGAATAGTATTTTTTGGAGAATGTGTGGTTAAAAAGTATAGAAATTTTATTGGTTTGTATGTAAAATATTTTATTGTGTGAATGTGTGGTGGAGAAATGATACTGTAGCAAACAATTTTTTTTGGTAAAGGATGACAAACAGGGGCTAAACGAGATTCTATTTTTTTTTTTTTTCCATTCTTGCTACACGTGTAGAATAGTTTCACAGATTTTCTTTACAGAATACATGTGGCTCCGTGTGATTGGACATTTAGGGGAAAAAAATTCACCCATACATGTGCTGCCCTCGCAAAACATGTATGAATTCTGTGAACAGTTCTTTTTATTGTTATTATTATTATTATTTTTTCATTCTTCGGTATTTGTTAGTGCTTCATAGTTTGCCTTTCCGGACAAGCCAAACTTCCCAAACTCTTCTAACAATTCTTGTATGGAAGTCTAAGGTTTTAGACGACTCTGAACAAAAGCTGGTGGGAAGAGTATAAATTTCAGTGGAGGATATCTATTATACCCTTGGAATCTTTGACGACTAGTCCTCATGTGAATAGGATTTGTTCTGATGCCAAATTATGCGAATTTTCAGTTGAATATAAATGAGAATGCAAAAGTGGTTCTGCACGTACCAATTTACACCCAATTTTACATCATTATTGGAGATGCTCTAAGTTGGCAAAAGAATATAATCCCAACTTAGATAACTGATATTATACAAAGAAAATCAGTTGGAATATATTTTTTTGGACATTCTCCTGAAATTCTGATACTGGTTTTCATTGGTTCAACCATGACAACCAGGAAGATTATACCTCTTATAAGCTTGAAGAAGAAGTTTCACATTTGATCATTTGGTATCATTATTAGGCAGTGAATTTAGGCCTAATTTAGGTTATATTCTATGTGTTCGAAGGCTGGAATTGAGTCTGTCATATTCAGGAATTTAGGCTCCTCCACAATGCAAATCCATTTTTCTTAGAAAGAAAAATGAAATATAGGGTTGCCAAAGACAAAACAAAATCAAAACAGGACAGGTTCCATACTTCTAAAGGAGAATTTTGTTATTATTATATGCAAAATATTAAGCGCGTGAAGTGTCCAATTTCAACTAGTTATACTCAGAACGTAATAGAGTAATCTTTTTCTCCTAAATAATATTAATTTTTATAGCTATGGATAAAATCAAATGATATAAAATTCATGAAGATACAAGTAAGTACATAGACACTCACTTCTTTTAACATTAAATATAAATATGAATAATGTTATTAGTTGTGAAGACTATCAGTAATTTCGTACTTGATATATGTGTGGCGGTTTGTGATTTGATGTATTAATATAATAGTTTTTTATTGACTTCTGTATCAAATCACAAATCGCCATACATATGTCATATAAGAAGACTATCGATAATCTTCACTATGAATATCATTACTCTATAAGACATTCATTGCTTTTAGGAAAAATTGCAGTAGCGGTCCCAAACTTTTGAGTTTTTAGCAGACTTCAGGTTGTGTGACTAGTGATCACGAACTTTTGAAAGATTAGCACCTAGAATCCAAATGGATGTATTCGATCCATTTGATCGTTGGTTGACCAAGAAAATGTCTTTTGACCAAATCTAAAGGGGGCAAAATGGTAAATTCCTTTCAATACTTGGTTTTGGGAGTTGGGACAAGCTTATTGCCATTTAGGCTTAATGGAGGACGTAATGGTATTCTCTAGCTACTACCACATTCTGATGGTTGGATTGTGTTGGAGTGGATAAAAATTTCTAATTTCCTTTAAAAAAAATTTTTTTTTGGTTTTAATTATTTTATGTGGAATAATGACGAATTTACCATTTTGCCCTTTTTAGATTTGATCAAAAGATATTTTCTTGGTCAACTAATGGTCAATCCACCTATTTGGACCTCATGTGCTAATTTTTCAAAGTTTTGGACTACTAGTGATATAAACTAAAAGTTAAGGTAAAATCTGCTAAAAATTCAAAGGTTTGGGATCGCTGCTACAATTTTCCCTTATTTTTAATATTATATATAAATGTTCATGAACTTTAATCTTTGGATAAGCATAAATTTGAAAACTAAAGATTCATTTGACGTAACCTATTAATCTATTTGGAAACTCCACATATTAAGTTCTCATAAAATACTCCGAAGGAATATTTGAGCAAAGTTTAATTTTATATATATATATATATAGCACACTACAAGTTATAATCCTTAAGTAGGTGCAATGATAATCTATTCTAGAGGAAGAAATTTACTATTATTATATGCAAAATATTAAGCACGTGAAATTTCCATTGTCAACTAAGTTACTGTATATATTCTTGCCACTGTCCTCTTTCATTCTTGTATAAAAGGATTAGTCCCTCCCATTTCAATTCCATACTTCCCTGTAACAATCCCATAAACTTCTATTTATCCCTATAATATATTCATAATTTTCACTTATTTTACAAGATGAAGGTCCAGAGAGTGAAAAGATTTGCACTACTAATGGCAGCAAGGGATTCAGATTATGTGAAGAAAGTCTATGGTGGTTATTATAATGTATTTGTTGAAGCATTTGCTGATGAAGGAGAGAAATGGGACTTGTTTCGCGTAATCGAGGGCGAATTTCCCGACATGGATGATCTTCAAAAATATGAAGGATTTGTGATCAGTGGAAGCCCTTATGATGCGTATGGGGATGAAAATTGGATTCTTGAACTTTGCTTTCTTTTGCAGACATTATTTGCCATGCAGAAGAAAGTTCTTGGAATTTGCTTTGGTCATCAGGTATATATATTTTGTACTGAAAATAGAATACTTATATAAAATGATACTTAAATAATGAAGGCTAATTTTGCTTATTTTGTTTCACTTTTTACTTATAATTATGTTTAATTGTTTCAAGGTTTTGTGTAGAGCTTTGGGAGGGAAAGTTGGGAAAGCATATAGTGGTTGGGATATTGGAATAAGAAAGGTTAGGTTTACTGAGGGTTTCACTTTTCATGGATATTTTGATGATAATTTGGATGAAATTCCTCCCACTCTTTCAATCATCGAGTGCCATCAAGATGAGGTATATATCTCTCTAATTTTTCACACTATATTTCCATGTCTAGCGTGTGTAATTTTTTTCTTACTTTTATTAAAGAAACTTGACAGATCATGAAATTAATTGACAGATTTGTGAAGTGCCTGAGGGAGCACAAGTTCTTGCATGTTCTGATAAAACACGCGTAGAGATGCTCACATTTGGAGACAACATTCTAGGAATTCAGGGACATCCTGAATATACAATAGACATTCTCGACAATCTCATCGATCGTCTTCTCTCGAACGACTGCATTGAGGTAGACGATCCAAATATTGTAAATTTCATAGGTTCTCAAAACCCCTTAGACTACAGTTTTATTTTTCATTAGCATCCCTAAACGCTAATAAATGAGGAGGGTTTGCATTTTGTTGAAGCTAGTGCACAATTTGTTACATATTAGCCTACATTTGGTAGGGACTAAAATCTAGAATTTTATCAATGTCAATCAACAATTGATTTTAACCACATATTTCATGGAATTCACAACTTTTCAATCACAAGTTTTATTAATTTTTATGAAAATTCACTAAAAATCTGATTTTATTCATCACCAAACAAGGGCTTATGACATAAATCGTTGCAGTGTTTAGACATATAACTATGTTATCCTTTGTACCCTCCTGAACCTTGATAAAAAGAAGGTAACATTGTACTTTGTTACTTGCGTCTTGAGACATATTTCCCTTTAATAGCCAGTCCTAAACTCGAATAAAGGAGAACGGTTTGCACAAAGTTGACCGTCAACATAAATTTCTGCCAAATTTTATGACAAGATGCCCCTATTATATTTACATCCGAATCATCCAATATATGAATCATTCATTACAGCACATGCACTCTTTCTTGTACTCTGCAAACTCACTTTTTATAAAATTTATTTACAATTGCAGAAGGGTTTTGCAGAAGAAGCCAAGTTGAAGTTAATGAAAACAGAAGCAGATAGGAAATACTGGGAAGGGATTTGTAAGAGCTTTCTTAAAGGCAGATGGATTACTCAGTCACAAACAGACTTTTGATGACTTTGCTTCGTTCTTCACTATGTATGGTTTTGTTTAAACTAAGTTTTAGCCTCTACTCATTGTACATCTGTCAATCTGACTATTCAAAAACAGATTTCCTGGGCAGTAAATCATCTTAGCGACTTATTTAATAAGGTGAGTTCGTATAAGTACTGAAAATTTAAAAGGTTAAGATTTACCACGATTGCTTCAATTGCGTTTCGACAACATAAAGAAAGTTAAACTGACAAAACTAAGAGCCAACAGTTTTTCTATTTCCAACAACAATTATTTTTCTCCTTATCCCCTTCCAGTCGAGCTATTGTAGAACCTTAGGCCTCAAAAAGGCACTTGTTATCTAACTGAGAAACATGCTATTCATGTTGCTAATACAATCGCGTATCACTGATTCTTTGGCTTTCAAGAAAATATTGGACGAGAAGATAGGAATCATATTCTTAAGACATCTACATTGCAAGGAATAAAACTTTATCCCTGTAATTTTTATTTATTTATTAAAATTTGAAATTTGTGCACAAGGCGTTCAACCATGTTAGATAATGAGATTTTATTAGGCTGACCGGACTATCAAAATTATGTTCCAATAGATACTATCTAACTTCACTTTTATCTTCATCATAAGAGTTCCATGTCCTAAAATGTATAGCTACTATGATTTTAAGAAAGCGACATTGTAACACATCATGAAATTCTAGATTTCACACGAGACATTTTGAAAGCCTTAAAAAAAAATGAAAAAAAATTGTTTGTAAAGATCCGTTTGACATCACTTTTGTTTTTCTTTTGTTTTTCATGTAGAAGAACTTTTGAAAGAAGTTACCTCGATTTTTGTTTGGAAATACCTTGATTTTTGTTTGGAAACAGCCCTTCTTTGACGACCATTTTTTGTGAAAAATAGAGTTTTGAATAGTAATTTTTAGGAGACTGTGTAATTCAAAAGTAAGGAAAAAGTTTTGAATATACATGCATAATATTTTATTGTGTGAAAGTAATTAAAAATGAATATGAAAAAAAAATAGTATAAAAACAATGGTCGTCAAATAGGGGCTAATTTTTAAAAGCATCTCCTATTCCGAAAATGCTTTTGGACGAAATCACATTAAACCAACTTTCTTTAAAAATTCTTCTGATTGTCAGAAGTACTTTTATAAAATTAACTAAACGAGTCCAAAAACAAATTTTTTGGTCTCCAAAATTCCTTTTGACTTTTCAAAAATCATGCCAAACGGTCATTTTCACAATAATTTTTCTTCCTTTCCTGTAAAATAAACTTTTTAAGTACCATTATATTTATGATCTTGCAGAAGCAGAATCAGAAGCCAAAAACACAAATCTAATGGTAAAGCACCAACATTTTTATCCTCTAAAATTCATGTCCAAACTGGACTGTTACCATGCTTAATGAGAATTATCAACAGAGTTAGATGTGAGAAACAGTTACAAGGAAAACCTGAGGTATGCCTATGACAAACATTGAGAATTCGACTACTACAACAATTGAATGTAGCCGACCCCAAATTTACTGGAACAAGGCTTTGTTTGTAGCTTATTGTTGTAATACAACAATTTAATAGCACCTATTTTCCTTTTTCTTTAAAGCATACAATGATAACAGCAGTATACAACATAAATGAGCCGCCTGAAAAAAAAATTTCTTTTTTCTGTTACTGGCTCTAATTGTTCTCATAAACGAGCTGAGATGATCTTTGGCGTCTTGCACCCCACGAGAAGTTCAATTCGGTCTTCCTTTTATTCCTTTTGCCTGAAACAGCCTTCTTTTTATTCCCGAGATTGCCTTGACAGTTTTCAGCTCCACACCGGCACTCAACCTCTGGCCCAAATTGCTCAAATCTGCAGACTCAAGAACAGTAGCTTTAGTCTCTGCAGCTGTTTTATATCAAACCAAGAGCTATGTGCTAATAGCACGCTTGATAGGTACAATTAGATAGTAATATACAATATTAAGGAAGACAATAGTCTATTATATTGTTTGGTCCTATCTAATACCATGTACATAACATGCACTTAGGTTTAGGAAAGCTATCAAGTCCCCTCAGTCACTTGCATGGTGCAGGATATGCTGAAAATTAATTTCGGCTTCTAAATAAATCAATTGTTACTTTCTTTTCTTCATAAAGAATTAAATATATATCTATAAACCAATACTCTTGTAATATATTTGCTCCCAAACCAAAAATATGCTAATCTTTTATGGACATTTTGATAAATCACTGGATTGAATACACAGCTGCAGCTTATTTATTGAAAAGTTAATTCAAATTCAAATCTCAGAAAATAATATGAAAATCAGCAAATCCATTGCACAGACCTGTAGTCGTAGGTTAATGGTTCTCCTACTTGAATGGATCTAGATGCAAAGACACCCACACGAATCTCCCCTTCAACCTGCCTTTATAAAAGGAAAAAATTGACAACAGGTACAGTCAGAATCTTCCATGTGCAAATAAACCAATATAAAGTCAAACACTGGGAAGACTAGTATGAAATATGACAATTGTAACTGTCAGCCATCATTAATGGGTAAAGAGTTCCTGAGAGTAGGAAGAAAAAGCACGTAACTGTATCCATATGGCCTCAATGCATCAACTTAAGTTGTTTTGCAGTACTTAATGAAATGAAAAATTGTAGTCTGGGTTTGGTTGACCTTGTTATGATGGTAACATACATTTCAAACTCTAGAATTAGTAAGCACTTAAGTTGTTTTGCAGTACTTAATGAAATGAAAAATTGTAGTCTGGGTTTGGTTGACCTTGTTATGATGGTAACATACATTTCAAACTCCAGAATTAGTAAGCTTATGCATTGAGGCCATATGGGTACAGTTACGTGCTTTTTCTTCCTACTCTCAGGAACTCTTTACCCATTAATGCTGGCTGACAGTTACAATTGTCATTTTTCGTACTAGTCTTCCCAGTGTTTGAGTTTATATTATAGTTACAAATTAATTTAAAGAGAATATAATAAACTATCTCTCTGAGAGATACACTTGCTGAAATATAGAAGTCACCAAATGTATGGTCAGAATAGTGTTTAATCTTAGTAGGAAAGTGTACAGGTAATTGTGCGAGTTATATAAATGCTTTTACTTGTGAGAGCCTAATTATTGATGCTTGATATGGTTATTAGACATGGAAAGAGAAAAATAAGGAGGAAAGGGTTTAGAGTCCACGGAACAAGATTGTGAAACCTATATACTTGAATAAAAATGACTTATGAGGATAGGGTTTTAAAAGAAACAAAATGGAATACGTAGATTTGGATGGTTATTAGGAACCTAGCAAGAAAGACTCAGCAAAGTTTTGAGGGTAGAAGTTGGTCTAGTGGTGGAAGCCCAAAACAGTCTTCCACATTTGGAAGGCATGAAAGTCAATTGCGAGATAGTTTTACTTACCATTTTTCCAGTTTACAATTAGGAGCACAGCTGTGATTTAGAAACCGTGAAGAATTTCCCTTGAACGTCGCATCAATCACAAAGTCCTTCCGAATTTCACACATGTAAAAGTTCTGAACTTCCTGATCTTTCATCTCCCATAGCCTTTTCTCACACAAAGCATCATTAATAACTGAAGAGAGAGACAAACTATTAGATCGTAGATCTTATTCTTGAAGAAAAAAGAAACATGGCAGGATAACACAGCAGATTCATAAAATCTTTCATACTCCATGCTTTAGGAGAAGTTATTCTACGTTGAATTATGAATTATGCATCACATTTCAGACATCTACAGAGGATGCAATAGCTAAGAGCACTTGCATTCTTAGGTAAATGCTAGTACGGAAAATATGAAAGCAGGAGTTTATGTTCTGCACCATGGGCAGTAAATTAATGTGAACAAAGAAAGAATGTCGACATATTACAGAAAAAGGCTTTACTGGTTAAAGGGTTATAGACTGCAATATCAGAAGTGTTGTGGCTGGATGGAGAATATGGGAAATTTCAATGATGAGACCAGAAGACCTTCTTAGGTTGGCCAATTAAATATAACAAATAAAGACGCACTGGATCCGTGTTCAGCAGACATAGGCCATCAATATAAAGCACAAGGTAGGGTTCATCTTTCTTAAAAATCTTGTTACTGAAATATGGACAATGAAAAAATCATGCTATTTTGATAGATTTTCCACAAGAAATTAGAACATTTTCATCAAAATATGGGTGAATTACATATTCCTCTTGGCACACAGTTACTAGACTAAAATAGATGTATTCATTCAGTTGAATAAGGCATACAGATTGTGAAAAGGGAAAATATAACTTTTTATTCAGTTATAGTATTGTTCTTTGTTTTCAGCGTAAACTGGTGGGAGAAGAGAAAAGCGACGCGCCACCTCATCCCTCTTGAATTCGCAATATGGTCCATGTACCCTTGCTGAAAAAGTATCACTGGGGAAAAGGCAAATGTTGTAGATGCTTGAAGCATAAAGGCCACTATAGCTATAATAATGGCCAAGGAGAGGGATGTGTTACAAATGTTGTATATTTGAAACTCAGTTGACTATAAATGTAACTGACGTAGGAAGATCTTAACCAAAGATTCACAGTCGACAACAGAAGCAAGAGAAAGTAAGAAACGGGAGAAAATATAGAGAAATTAGAGGAAGAAAACATGAGTTTATTCAATAAAGCCTAACTATTAAAATACATAAGCCCTCTTTATATCAAGTTTTCAAGTAAACCTAATTTAAGTAGGAAAACGACTAAAGACTTAAAATAAAAACCAAATTTTAGTCAAACTAGGAAACTATAATAATCTAAAATAAGCTAATATTAATCCATCTCTATTTATTCCTAATATATTAAGATCTTGTATTCTTATCTTCATTCTCCATACATGATAAATTGCAACTTAGATGCCCAGGGGGGCGATCTTTCTTCTTGACTGAATAACAATATTGACCATATGATGATAACCGAATGTGCAAATCATCCTCAATAACATAATCTAACCAAATGGGATGATATTTCCTTTTATCCAAGTATTGACATAGCGCCCAATCACCGTACACAGAAATCCTCCATAGCATGCTGGAGGTGTCACTAGCGATGGTGGTTCACAGTGGCAGTTGCAGCGGCGGCTGTAGGGTAGGTTTGGGCTGTTGTCGGATGAGCGAGAGGATGATTTAGGTGGTGGTAATATGAGTAGGCTTGCAGGGTTTGGTGTTTGGGCTGAAAGTGGGTCTGTTGTTTGGATGGTATTGGATTAGGGAGTGGTGTGGGTATTTCTATGGATTTGGATTTTGGACGGCTGAAGGGTTTGAGTGGCTTGGGGTGTTCCTGCAATTACAGTTCCTTACACCAAACACGCGTGATCAACAATTCATTCCGAGGAGAACGCCAAGCCGTGATACCATTTAATATACTAAGAACTCCATTTATGCTCATCTATTTCTCCAGTAGCACCTCGTGTTCTATATCCATTTATTTTTCATATCTAATCTTTTGCTGACTTGAAGTATAATTCTTGCTTCAAGGAAACTATAATTCGTAACCCCACATCATAACATATTCAATGTGTGTATTCAAGAAATTAATGTATTTAAGATCAACTTCTCAAATTTTTCGCTTAGAGAACCGAGTTAGAATTAGAAATAAAAACTGAGCATTCCAGCAGTAAATTACATTATTTATATTTTGACGTGCAAAAATTACCTTCTCCAACATACTCAATCACGAAATCACCTTTATTGATGGACTCAGCTGCCACTACACCCCAACCACAATGTTCTGTCTGGTAAGCAAAATCCAGTGTCAATGCAGATGGAAAGGAAAAGGGAATTGGTTAAAAAATTAAAATCCATGATCAAAACGGACATAGAAAAAATATTAAAGAACAAAACACATCAATTTTACCTTGACAATTTCGATCTTTTTATCTTTCCTAAATGGTCTGTTTTTACAATTTCCTTTGCAAAGACAACCTTTCGAGCAGCTGATGCACTGAACCCTGTTAGTCAAAAAAATGATAGTGGAGGCCATCAATGCAACTGTACTACAAAAATACTTCCAAGTATTTGTGTGAATCCATGAAAGAATATTGCAATCGAAATATAGTAGATGCAAATTTTTGAATGAATGAACACTGAAAACCATCTGCTTATTCCAGCCTCTACAAATGTTTCATATGCTGCATTGGTTGGTCTATAGATGCCCGAATTCTAAGAAGAACACATTCCTTTAAAAATTCTCATGAAATGTCTACAAAAGAATGTAAGTGTTTAAATGACAGTAGACCTAGAAGTTAAAAGCTCTAACTACGGAGCCATTTTTTACTCAACCAAAAAGCTCTTGTATCAAGTTATGCATCTCATTAGCAAGAAACATATCCCAAAAGCTAATTTGTGAATGGAAAATGTGTAGTTGAAAATGAGTATAAGAATGAATGGAAATTTTAATGTACCTCAAACAGGGGCTCATTATAAATATTCTTTTAAAATATTCTATTAAAAGAATATACATAAAGAAGTTTATATAAAAAAGAACCAGGCAAACATAGTGTGTGATTAACTTGATTGAGCAAGTCAACTATGCTTGCTTTTCTTAAATCTTGTTGAATTCATATACAAGCTTGATAATCCAATCCAACTTCGTGCATCAAACCCTGTGCTCTCATGATCTAACAAAGACAAGCTGAATTGGATTGGTAAACTATCTTTAGGTTCACCATTATTTCCAAAAGCCATTACGCAAAGAGAAGGGATTGCTGGCTTGCTGAAGGTGTAAGCATGCAGAGTAATGGCCCTCACTGACATGTCTTAGATTCTGTGATGATAATTCAACAGTACGGTACATCGTAGTTTAGTAGAGAATATCGTAAAATAAGGGATTCAAACTTGGTTGGATTATGAAAAAAATCCACAGAATCCAATTCAAGTCAAGGTAAAAGTACAAGCAGAGAGTTGTTGGAGTTGTGGAATGAACAACCATGACACCCTTCATACAGAATGTGAAAGTCCATTATATACTTAGGTAAAGCACATGGGAGTAGTAAGGTCTTGTGCAATTGAATTTTTTTACGAGACAAAAATAATCCTCTATACTCCAAGCAGACCAACAGTGCTATATAGAATTGAATCCGCTGGTATTCAAGAACATCATATACATAAACTCAGAGTGGTTGAGATGAGAATATCAAGATAGAGTTGTTGCAAAAACAGTTTTAACACCTAGTGCAATAATTTGAACCCATCAAAAGAAGGATGCTAGATATATCAGTTCAAAAAATAGAAACCTAGCGGCAATGGTAAACATGAAGGAAGATGCAGACCTACAATGAAATGGAATGAGATCAATAAAAAAGAATTTGCACCTTTGATTTTAAAGTGAAATTGATCTCTAGAAGAGCAGAATGGATAGAGAACAGACATACAGCAATGAGCTAATACTTTGATGAGTTAAGTTGATTAAGATTGCAACACTACTGAGCAAAACTTGTCTTCCTGTCACTCAGTGTATATGCACAAGAGACAAATTACAAATTAAAGCATTAGTGAAAGCACATGTTATAAAAGGGAGGACAACAGTACCTGCAGACGCATGCCTCAGAGCATTCAGTAGAACTGCAGCTTGCACATCCAGTATCAGCATCAAGCTTACCGCGCTTCCTCTTAATGAGGTAAAAGTCTATTTGAGTTAAGTTAACTTCAAATTAAGCATTTAGAGCCATTACGATTTTAGCAGCATTTACCGCCATAAATAGTTAATCAAATCAAACAGGGTAAATAGTTTGTTAGCATCGTCTGAAGATTTTAATAATAGTTGAATTCTTTTCATAAATAAAAATGAAGATAATGAACATTTATGTAAAAGACAACGAGTTTAAGCATAGTAAATCTGAAACCAGCATACATAGGATACTTCGCTTGATGTGCTCGTATGGAGGTGGCTCCAATGTATTTTCTGTCAGGTCCTTCCAGTTTAGGTCAATTTCGAATTCCTTGTCTTTATGCAGAAGAGGCAAGCAAGAGAATATTTCCTGAAAGGTCCAATAAAACGTCAGTAGTTTGAAACATGATGAGCAGAGATAAATCTAGAAAAAGAAAGAAAAAAGCAAGTTCGTGTCTATGGAGAGGTCTAAAGTCTTTAATCCTTAGTATTTAGTGACAAAGTAATACTCCAATCTCTAAATCCCACTAGGCAATCAATGGATTCAATGTAAAACCAATATTGTAAATCTGGTGCAAATAGTCTTGACTTCTACATATTTAATTCCAATTTTTGTTGTAAAAGGCAAATTTCAAGGCCACAAGATGTAGCATTGAATAAAACCCACTGTGTGATACACTGCTTTATTTCATGCATTATGCATATTCAACAAGAAAAGGAAACCGGTGATCAAATTCAAACCTTTATGCTACTGGCGGGAACCTCGTGCTGCATATTAAAAGAGGTATGTGAGTCCTGTCAGGCAGTGTAATCAATTAAAATAATAAACATGTAATAAAAGCAACATAAGCATAAAAGTTTGTTGACAATACCATGTGATGAATGTAATGAAGCCAGAATTTCAATTAGCTATATCATTTCATGAAATAATAAAGCTAATATATGTTCAAGTTTAAATGTTTAATATTAAAATCGTATAGATCACGAAGCATGCTTCGTGGAAAAAATGGAAAACTGTTACAATAGAAAACAAAGGAAAAGAAAAGGTTCAGATTGATAAGTTTAAATAGTCTGGTCTGCATATGAGTTATCAGCAACCCAAGCTTCATAACAAGCTGAATGATGACATAAAGAATTCCGTAAATAAAATGCAATTCACAACTTCCATAATTGTTGATTCTTCTTATTAGCTCCTTAAGGTAAAAGTAAAGGTATAATAACTACTAAATATAGCGGCAATTATTGTTTTAGATTTGAGCATAAATTCATGCTGACTGGAAAAATGAGCTACTTATGTAAATGAACAAGTCAAAAACATATTTTATGGGTTGAAATTTTATGGGTTGAAGTGTTCAACATTCATGCTTTTATGTACCACTTCTATGACAACTTTTCAAAATGAGACCTTTCAAAGAGATTTGATAAATTTTTTTGTCTAAGTTTATCTGCTCACAACAATTGGAAACATATGTTGCCCACGATAGTGTTCATTCAAAATTGAGGACTAATAAATTGGGACAGATGGAGCATCTGAGAGTATTATAATTCCACAAGCAGCTGTGTAGCTAGAATATGAATAAATCACGACCATAGAACATGCCTGATCAGGCTTGTCCAGAATAAGCAAAAATGTTTTATTTTCACTAGAAAGTGATAATTTGCTAAGTGACACCTACTCTTTATACCACTGCATAAGTCAAGAGGCATATTTATGTTGAGACATGGGATCTAAGTTCTAAAAGTCGTTTTATTTTTATTTTTTTATTTATTTTGTTTTGTTTTCCAATTTCTTTAATAGAATCCCAGGATTTGCTTGTGATCTAGGAACAGAAATTGAATAGGTTGATATTTGTATTTGTGTATTTTTGCTGGAATTAAAGAACAGAGTGTAATTGCAACTCAATGAAATGAAAATTACAATAGTTTGCTAAGCATTCAACAGGCTTAGCTCTCTCCCAATTGACACCCTAATTTCTGTCTACTGAATTCCACTTCCCACCCCCTTATTTATAGTTTGGAGCCTTCACAGTGCCTTAGGGTCCTATCAATACCTGCAGCCCAAAAACCCACCTTGTCTTCAAGGTGGAAGTCCAGAATACCATATAGCCGGACAATTTCCTTTGCCAACACCCAAGCCAGAGTTGAAGTAGAAAATGGACGTTTTGGTCCGACTAATCGGCCAGATCCTGCTCAATCGATCTACTAAAGTATGGTTTCCATGAAACCCAATAACCAGATGCACCCACTTGATCAAAAAGTTTAAACTGTTAAAAATAACACACGTATATCTTTTAAATCTTATCTTCAACACGCTCCCTTAAGTGTAAGTGAGTTTCATTTTTTTCATCAAAGCCTAAACCATTCACAAAACAATTATATAGGTGATGGCAAGACTTGAACTCGGGATTTTTATCTACTCTAATATCATTCATCTATTCTAATATCATGTTTAACCACAAAATTTAAAAGCTTAAACTGTTAAAAAGATATATGTATATCTTTTAAATCTTATCTTCAACATATATTTATACAATCACGTATCCACAAAACCAAAAACACCATAGATCATGTGACCCATATATATCCTACTACCAAAAGAAATACTATAGCGAATGACTACGGGGTAATCAACCCACACTTATATTCTAGTCACACAAATCCTGCATTTCGACATGGGATATTCGGGTCATAATCTCAAACATTCTCATTGGGTGTATAGCAATAAAAAATTGAATAAGCTAGATTTTGGAAGTGGTTCCCACCATGCGAGATGTAGTACTTAGTGTTAGATTTAAGTAATGTAAATTTTCCAAATAAGTGTCATTATTGACTCATTATTATGCACGACTTCATCTTGTTTATTCGTTAATTTTGAAGAAATTATTTCCTTTTTCCGAATCCATGCTTCTAATTCTAGAAAAGTGGTCACTCCTAACTTTTCCTACAATGAAGTTTCTTTATTAGGAGTAAACAAAAGTACTTTTATCAAGATTCGAAAGACAAACTCTATTTGTTGTCTGATTGAGACAACAATATCCCTTGTGCAATGAACTATTTCATACAAAAAGACAATGATGTCTTTTATGAGAATTTATTATTTCTGAAATATCTAAAATATGGAAAGCACCTTTTGTGCGAGGTTACCTCTTGAACAATTAAAAGAGTGAAAATACTATTTTAAGGGTGGTTGTGTATGATTTATAAATGGACCGAAGTTAAGAAGGCAAATTGGTTTGAAAAAATTAAGTCAATTATCTTTCAAATGTGTCAATGTCTTTTGGTAATACCATATTGTTCACAAGCATTAGGACAATAAAACCGATGTAAAATTCCACATTGCCTTAAATATCTCAAGAGTAAGGGAAATAAACTCACCATCTTCATCACTTCAAAAACCTCTCTTTTCCTCTCGTAACTGGTTTTCCATTAATTTTTTAAATTTAAGAAAACATTCTAAAAATTTACTTCTTTTCCGCAGAGTAAATCCACGAAAAACGAGTACGATAATCTATAAAAATTATATAGTTTTTAAAACTTTGGCACGATAAATTAAGACAAGATTCCAAAAATCACAATGAATTGGTCACATTTCTTTCCAAAAACATGCATGATTTTAGCAAAATGACAGTCGATGATGGATTTGCAGATGAGTCGCGTGCGATGATTGCACCTATATTGATCTAAATCCAAATATTCCAATAATAATCTTGAAGGAATAAAGAAATCTCCATTTGTGCAAAGCCCTCAGATTTTGTAATATAGCGAGGCATCTTTGCCACGCATAAGCGAACCAATTTTATCATTTGTTGTGTCTCTCGTATCAGGATAACAATCTTGTACATCAGGTTTAACCTTGTCACTGAACTCTTGGATAGATTTTTTTTTTTATAACCGCGGATGTCTGGACCAACTTGCACGCACCTCGACTAATCCCATGAGGCCTGAAGTACCTCAGTGGCCCTGAGGGGACTCGAACTGGTGATCAATGGGGAGCAAACCCAAGGCCTGACCAAATGAGCAACCCCTCAAAGTTAACTCTTCGACAGATTCAAAGTGCTATCTCGATAATGAAGTCATATTTATTGAAGTTTACAATTTTTCCTTTGACAATTAACACAAATATTCTCAAATTTGTTTGAGCAAAATCATCGATAAATAGTATGTTGTGTAAAAATTTTAAAAATTTAAAATGGATACCTATTTTTTAGTGTCAAATACTATAGGAAGCCTTCTTTTGGTAGGCAATTTGCCTCTTCCAACCCATAATAGTCGTTCATTACTGTATCCTTTAGCTTTTGCACCAATTAGCNTTTGACAATTAACACAAATATTCTCAAATTTGTTTGAGCAAAATCATCGATAAATAGTATGTTGTGTAAAAATTTTAAAAATTTAAAATGGATACCTATTTTTTAGTGTCAAATACTATAGGAAGCCTTCTTTTGGTAGGCAATTTGCCTCTTCCAACCCATAATAGTCGTTCATTACTGTATCCTTTAGCTTTTGCACCAATTAGCTGGATTTTGCTCGACTATCCCCTAATAAAACTATTAGAACAAAACTAAAGCAAACATATATTATCAAAAGTGAGTTGCCCAAAGGATAAAAGATTATATTTGCTCTCAAGAATAATCATTGCATTTTCAAAATTTAAATGTCCACATAAGGTTTCAATCTTTTCTAGACAAAATTTTAGACTCTGACCATTTTCACATCGTATAGACTCATTGTCATTTGTAAGGAACATTATTAGAACCTTACCTAGATCATTCAACACATAAGCGGTGCCTTAACTCCGCACAAAGAGTTGGATCATTCTCATCATGGAAACTTATTATAGGGAGCAATGGGAACATCTTCGTCTTTGTAAAAATGATCAAATCAATTCCAACACTCCCAAGGCCACGTGATTAGCCACGCCACAAATTTGTCAAATTACTCCTTCGTCGTTCCTTGTTGGTGATTGCTAGGTAGATTGATTTCCTTGCTTCTGATAGTTCCTACATTGATTGTAGCCACATTGGTTGCTTTCTTATTGATTTTCATTACCAATGAAGCCTCATCCCCTTGAGTTGAAGGCATGAAGCAAACACCACAACAGCGTCACCTTTCCTCTATGTTTGAGGAAGGCTTGCTCATGATTATTTTGTTCGTCTTCTTTGTACATCCAATAAGCAGCATATGTCTATGTGCTTGCAACGCTAAAACCAACTGAATGAAGATGGGCGTGGCGCTTATACTTGCATAACCATGTCAATATCCTTACACCTGGGACCCATCTTCTTGTTATTTTGAAAAACTTTGTTAATTTTTTCCTTTGGCTTTTCCACAGCTACTAAACTATCACGAGTACTTTTTAACATCCTAAGATATTCATCAAGGGAAAAATTTCTCCTTTTAAGATTCATAGTACTTTCATTCAAGAGAATTTCTCTCTCTGGTCATGCAAATTTGTTCTTCCATAGAGTTTCACAGCTAAAAAGTGGAATTGAATTATTGACACCATAAATCATTCATTGCTAATACCTGTTGCATGATCATCCGTAATAACCATGCGGTTAATAGGCTGACATCGTTCATCCACGCACCAGTTGTCTCCTCTTCTTGTTCGCCGTTCTTGGACACTTGATTTTCCAGATCAGGACTCCAAACTAGAGGCAAGACTAGTGACCTCCAAATTAGGAAATTGTTGGATCTTAATTTATAGAGATATTTCTGGTACACTGTAGAAAAAACTGATTCCTGAGTTGAGTT
Source organism: Fraxinus greggii (assembly GCA_903798315.1). NCBI lineage: Eukaryota > Viridiplantae > Streptophyta > Magnoliopsida > Lamiales > Oleaceae > Fraxinus > Fraxinus greggii. The sequence continues at coordinate 4,639 of CAIGRK010036823.1, read as the reverse complement.
TAGTATGGGAATTATTTTGTTTTCTGCACTAGAATCAATCCCTTGGGGAGAGCACTGCTGCCATATCAAATTCAAATTGAACTTATAATTCTCTTTCCACAAGTCTATACCAAGGAATAGAAACTCTCTTATACATACGCGAGTTTGATTAGAGCCAAATGGCAACGTTCTTGATTGCTAACATTAAGAAAATAGAGATTGCCTTTCCTAATCTTGAGCAATTCTTCACTAGGAAAATTCTTTGGATAGTTTACAGTTAGTTTCTGCGTATTCTTCCTTTGATACAGTGGTAACCGTTGTGCCGCTGCGTGCTCTTTCGCTGATATAACAGTTGCTGCTACATCATTCTTTTCTATTTTCGTTATAGTAGATGCCGTTGTGTCGCTGTGCATTCTTCCTTTTAATGTAGCAGTTGCCTCGGCTACATTATTCTTTTCCAACTTCGTTTTGAAAAATCATTCCTATAGGTGAAGGAAGGTATTCACACAAGTGTCAACAATTCATTGACTCTTAAAATGCAACCAATCTATACGACAACCTAGCTTCAGACAATTTATGAATCTCCAAAAATACGAGGATCAATGGAGGATAGTGGAAGGAATTTCGGATGAAGGAACCTAGCATCTCTAGTTCTAACATTGGGCCAGGCAGAGCAAAATTTGTTAAAATGCACTCACAGTTCAAAAATGTACGTTAGTCATCTAAAAACGTACCAAATATAGCAAAAGAACTACAAAATTGCATTTCTATTTAGAAATGGAAGTTATATCAGATTTATAAGTAACATACATGTAGCTTGAGTTAAATGGGAGTAAGACTGGCAATTGTTCAACATATAAGATGCTCCAAAACTAATTCAAATCTTTCATATGATGCGTGACTCTCTTTTGTGAAAAGAAGGAAATATATATTCTGAGGAAGTATTGGCAGCAGGGAAATTCAGTGGCACTTTATGTTTAAGATTTTTAATGTCTTCCCTCTTTTGTGTATTAAGGGAAAAATTAGTTTCAAATGCAAATATATAAATAGTATATTAAGAAGTGTGTCAAAATTATTCAAGTTATAACTCAAAATGCAAGGTTCATATCTATTATCTGAAGCATCACCCCTGGAATTCTCAGCTCATCCCTCCAAGGTCTCTCATATCAATAGCTTTGATTGATGGATAACCAAAATAAATTCTTCTTTGTTTAGTAAGCAACAAAAAAGACAAAATTAAAGAGAGAAGGTTATATTAAGATAGTAATGATTTGTTGGTTCTGAAAGTCACTTTGTAGTTTACCAATGAGCTGTGAGTAGAATTGTTCTCAGTTCTCAATAACATCAAAACAAATTAATAATGTCACACCGCTGTTGAACCAAATAATGATATCGCATGAATGCAAATAAACATAAAAAGTAAGGAAAATCTGAACAGCGTAGAGAAATTTAGAACCATGCTGATGAATGAAGGAAGAGAGAGACCTCCTCCAAACGCCAGTCAGTAGGATGCCTCCAACAAATGACCTCCTGTGGTCGATCAGGCAAACGAATCACGTGCTCAGGAAATGGTGCACACCTATCATGTGATGCCGTAGGGCATCTTATACATCGCCACAATCGATTCTTTCGCTTACACAAAAAGCATGCCTGATTAATAAAGAGAATATAACCCTAGTTAAAATAATCTTCATGCAGGCAAAATTAGAATCTGAGAGTACATGTGTAAAGAAAATATTAATCATGTCCATATTCAGGAAACACTACAAAGAAAAGAAAAGAATTAACATAAATCAAAAACTTCATTTACCCAAACATGCACATCAGTGGCCTAAAATTGTGCCACCCTTTTCTTTTTTACCTCAACTCCCAGAACTCAGAAGAAATATAAATAAATTATAAATATATAACAGCAAAGGAGTGATTAGATTGATATTATAACTTTCTCAGACTTACATGTTGAGGGCACTTGAATTGTTTTGAAGACAAGAAGTCAAGTCCGTCTTTAGCACATTTTAGGTGAAAGGCTGCTTGGCAGCCACGAACAGAGCATAATATCTCCTCGCTGTTGATTACATTCTGGCAAACAAGACACTGGACCAGAGAGACGAAAACTGATGAGAATGTTGAGCCAATCATATTATAAGGTGAAATATTAAAAATGAATCTTTGTTTAGAACCTTAAAGGCATGGTGGCTACTATGCTAAATCATTCTTTGTTGCAAAGTTACTACACATGAAAGCATTCCAACATTTCTATCCTCTTCTTCAAAGATACAAAGAAAATGGTATCTTTTTTTGTTAAGGCTTGGTTTTACTTTGTTGTGGATAAAATGTCTTTTCTTAATTTTGATTATGTATATTAATCTAACTCAAAATATACCAAATGACTAATCAGAACTTCACAACACTCTATAATCAGGATAAAAGATTAACTATAATTAGATCACTTATTACATGGAAAGGAATATAAAGACCCTTGTAAAGCTTCTGGAAATATAAGATGAATAATGTAAAAAGGATCCTAGCAAATCCTGAATGGACAACTAGCAGAACAGCATAAATGATTACAGAACTACAAAAATAATTAATCTGCAAAGTATAAAGAATCCTAAAGGATAAAATTATGCAAACCAATTAATTGACAGCTAAAATAACAGTAAGAAATATCCAGTTTTCACCAATTCCACAGAATAACAAAAATAATTCTTGAAAATTAGAATTGAGTAGCAGAACATTAACCAAATTTGTAATCCAAAAAGGTACAAGTTTTTCAATTTTAAAAACTTAAAGTTGACAATCCAAAACCAACTATTAATTTGCTATAGGAAAACCAAAAAGTTTTCAAATGTTCAGGTACAAGCAATTTAACAAAACAAAATTAACAATTCAAAACCAACTCTTCAGCGTCAAAATAAAAATCTAACTTCAGAAATCCATGAATTACCAAATCCCCCAATTCATCACCCGAACTGACAAAAGATAAAAATCCCACAAAAAATCATCTTTAAAACAAATAAAAATGATAAATTACCATTTTAGGAGCTTTAAACAGGAAGGGCAGGGAACTGTTGAATTCCGAGTCCCCCTTTTCAATTTTCATGTTCCCATCTTTGAATGGCTTCAAAGCCCTACCCATTTCCATTTCTTCTTCGCCTTCCTCGAATGCTCTAATCCCTTCTCTTTCCACGTCACCATTATAGTCAGTCAATTGAAACCCAGAATCCGAATCCTGCTCCGGAATTGGTTCCATATCAGGATTCGGGTTCACGCCCACCTGAACTGGTTCTCGAACAGGCTTAAGTTCAGTGCAAGGAACCGCGGCTTTAAATGCCGATGAATTTAGAAGTTTGTCCAGGGCAGGCATTTTCGGATTAGAGTGAGGAAGCAGCCGTTACAGTCTATGCCTGCATCACGTATATATGCAACGGTGGCGGTGGGTGGACGATGAGGTCAGGATTTGGAAATATGCGAGCCGTAACGTGGAGGGGATTTGAGCGGGAAAAATGAAAATAATGTGAATTCTCGTAACGGGAGGTTTGAGATGAGGAAAATTTACGATACTGCCACAAAAGGTCGTAATTCCAAAACTTTCTATAAATTTCGGCCCATTTGATGAAATTTTCAAACTGACTTAAAAATGTTCACTAGGCATATTTGAGAAAATGAGTAGTGAATAAATTGAGAATACTTATGAATCTCTCGAAATGTGTAAATAAAAAATAATTTAAATATTTTATAAACTTTTATCAAACATTTATCTATAGGCTTATAATTATGGTAATATACATACCATTTGTGTAATCTTTTAGGGTTATCAGATGTCTCATATTGCAATCTAACGAAAAGTCGTCCACGATTTAAGAAACTCATTTATATCGTTTACAAGTGTCCCGTAATATTGAAATTGAGTTGTCGATCATAGATCTACATAGATGATTTAAATCAAACGAGCATCGGGTAGTTTACCAAATTATTTGTCATTACATATTGGTCATTTTTTCTACATTCTCTTGCAGGGATTAAGCGAATTGAGTAATATGTTGCGAAACCTCGAGTATATGTAAAATATAATTTTATATTTTCTTGCATTGTGACATACAAATTATTATTGGCCTTTATGATATTCGAGTTTTAAAATAGAAGTTGTGTTTGCCTCCAACAATACAAGACATCGTTTGTAAATCACCAATATATATTATTTCGTATATCATCTTTGATCACCAACTGAAATACTTACCATTGAAGGAGAAGCAAACAATAAAAAGTTAAAATTTTGTTTCGGAGACGACCAAGATCCACAAGTTCTGAGATATTAAAAACTTGGTTTTCATCCCTAGATTTATAATCATGCTCTCAAATAGTTACTAAACTTTAAAATGTCAAATATTCAATCATTAAAATCTTCTTTTCATCGGTCCAAACAAATAGTGATGTTGATTTGGCTCATGGGATACTTATGTGATGTCACAATGGACATTAATGATCCAACTTGAGAGTATTTTTCTTTGAAAAAAGTTATTTTTTGTTGCACAATATCTATTTTTTTTTTTTATTTTATTATGTATATTCTGGTTGACCTTAAGTTATTTGAAAGGAGTCAACCGTGAATTTTTGGACAATGAATGTCAACGAGCATGGCACACAAGCACATCATTAG
>CAIGRK010036817.1:0-11231 GCA_903798315.1 Fraxinus greggii | reverse complement strand
TTTTTTTGAGCAAGAATCACAGCCTTGCCTTATCTTCGCCATGATACGGACAAACATGAAAATGATGCAAGTTTTGGACATAATGGATGGATACAATTGGCAACCCCCGGATTTCAACTCCCCGGCACTTCAAGAAATATGGGCTGAACTTCGTGACTCTGGAGCATCCTTCGATTCCCCTTGAAGAATTAACAACCTTCAACTACACCATCTCCAATCATAGTGAAATAAGATGTCATGGACATTAGTCGGTAATGGTTCTGATACCAACTCAAGTTTTCACAAAGAAAGAAAAAAGATATTTTTGGAAGAAAATTGTTTATAATTGACAATTCTATTAACAATTAACGTCGTATATAATGCTAATAATACAATGGTAGATATATAAAATATACAGAAGTTGAAGGGCAATATCTTGGACACATACAAAGATACTCGGGGATTGTACATGTATGAGTCCAAACGCTTTGCATAATTTTTTTAAAAATCATTTTCCACATAATTATTTTCAGTCGCACATTCTATGATATTCATAACTTTTCACTACTTTTCAATGACACATTTTTAAAAAAAAATCATTTTTCCTTTCAAAAAATCTATCCTAAACGAGCTTATACAAAAAATGGAAAAGTACACGCTAAATTCAGGACGGGCAACTCTAGGTACTGTGTTGAACTCGAGTCCACCAAATATCTTGTAGTATGCTGCTTTTATGGTAATTGGGTTTGATATATAGGCTTGTTTAGCATACTGGACAGAATTCAACAATTTTTCTGAAAGTTTTCTATATAATTATTGTACACATAACATGATTTTGTAGGAAAATGGATTTTGTTTCAAAGAACATACTTGAAGCTTAATGTTGATGCATTTAGGAAACGAGGAAAATGAATTTCGGCGTCGGAGAAGTACATAAATGATAGGGGCACGTGGTAGGTTCATTCGTGAAATCAATCGCGGACAATCTTTTACCTTTTGTTGTCGAATGTGTTATTATTTTTTAGGGTTTGTAATTTGCGGAATAATGAGTCTTGCGAATCACCGCAACTAAGTTAAACTCGTCATATGTAGTTATGGTAGAGGGAATTGATCATTTACGCTCACGATGGTGGGTTCTTCAAGAATATTAACTCTCTTTTACTTCGTTTTCCACCTTCATAGTGTTATTGCTTATGCGGGAGGCAAATGTAGCTCATGCCCTTTGCCTCGAGCACTTTATTTATTTCAAAACTTGATTCGGATTGGTCAACTACCTTTCATTGATATAATTATTCATGTTCGAGTTATTAAATGAAAGTTCCATTTTAGATTTATAAAAATATGAATTTTCCATTTTAGATTTATAAAAATATGTATGATTTTATAGGTTAATCTAATAAAAAAGATGATATTTTCATGGTAAACCTTGAGTTGTTCAAATATAATCACTATTCAAATCTTGTCAATAATCTATTGAAAATAGGTTCTAGAAGTATTATAACCTGTTTTCTTTCTATCTATCAAATACAATCCCATGAAGATATTGCTTCAAAACAAACTTGGATCAATTTCTCGTAATCACATACATGATAACTCTAGTAACGGCCAATATCATTAACTTAACTATCAGTATCACAAATAGTGTATTTTCTTTGATTGTACTTTCACGAGATATTCATTATCTAACTTATTCTCATGTTTTCATTTACTGAGAATATATGTCATACAGATACTCCAACATTTTCCTATCCATCGTTGTAGATGTTCACCCAACTATCCAAGAAGTAAGAACAATTAGTTTCGTTCTTCACTCCACAAGCTGTTTGGTCTTTCTAATGACCAATTATTCGGTTATTCTTAATAGATACGATCGAGAAGTACCATCGTCGTGTTTTTTTTCTTGCTATCAATCCTACCTTGTGAGATACCGTTCGTGCTCCAAAACAGAAATATATCAATTTTTAGTAGGTTTGGGTACAGTACCTCTGAAAACGGTCGGAGGAAGTTAATTTAACATTCCGACCTATATTGCACCAATATATGTTCTCTTCTCTAATCATACTGTCAAGAACAAATAATCATCTAACTCTCACTCATATTTTGGTCTATTCAAAATTTCCGAAATCTAACCTGTTAGTGCAAATACCTAAACAAAAGCAAATCTTCCAAAAATATGAAAATAGTTGATTATATTCTCCAACTCATGAGCTGTATATTCTTTGTAATGCACAAATGCCAGAGCTTTTAATAGAGTAACCTCCCATTGCGTCTCTCTCCAATGTGCACCCCCTTATTTTTCCCCTTAACCCCTTAAGAATTACACCAAAATTTATCCTTTTTTCCTGTAGAAAGGTTAGATTTTCTCGCATCTGGAAATTGGAACACGCCATCGAGGGTCTTATAATTGCGTGTGCTCGTGCACGTGCAGAGAGAACGGAGTGACAAGTGTTCTGGGGCTCTTTCTCTCACCGCCTTGATACTTAACTCACCTGAATTCTCTGCGACCCTTCATCACCTCTGTCTTCTCCAAACCCACACAGAGATATGTGTGCATAATATCTAGAGATTTTTATGCACATAGCTTTATGTCCATCTAAATATTGTTGTGTATTCTTGTTTTTATTGAAAATTTTCTTACAGGGTAGTAGATTTATGCGCAGCCTGGAGATATAAGGATTTAAAAAAGGCTTCCAAGGGTAAAGCACCCAGGTTTGTGGAAAAAAACGCATTGACTTTTCTTTATTGTCAATCACAAACTTGTTGTAATGCATTTATGATTGGGGATTTTCTGTATTTGACTTGATTCCGTGTATTGAAAGGGCATTCCATTTCTGGAGATTTACTGAAATTTTGTGCGACTGAAACGTTTTTTCTTTTTAATTCTATGTACTTGCATGTTCATCAATGATTTTGAAAAGAGTTTCTCTTTGAGGTGTAAAAAGTTCTTGCCGCTGAGATTTTGTGCGGAGGCCACTAATTGTTGAATTTTGGTGGTTTCAGGTCAAAGGACGTTCATATATGAATTGGTTGTGTATCATTTAAGTGGATTCTATCTTGGGATGGCTGTTTTTGGTTTTGACATTTCAGGGAATTAAGATAAAAGGCAGTCCTTTCCTGAGATAACTTTTCAGGTTTTTACTTCGTTTGGCTTTATCGTTGAGTGAACAGCGTTTCCATTTTGTGTACGCTTCTGGCTTTAAACCTGGTGGATTGGTTTCGTGTTGTAAACCAGTTGAAGTATGAGTCGGAGGCTGCGGAGGAGGGTGGAAAGGAGGGGCACAGCAGAAGTGGAAGGCCAGAAGATCGAGAGGTTGAGTTCTGACATGAAAGGTGTGGTTGATTGGACTAGATTGCCTGATGATACAGTAATTCAGCTTTTTTCATGTCTGAACTATCGTGATCGTGCGAGCTTGTCATCAACCTGCCGGATATGGAGAGTTCTGGGTAAATCTCCATGCTTGTGGCAGGTATTGGATTTAAGGCCCCATAAGTGTGATGCTGCTGCAGCTGCTTCTCTTGCCTCTCGATGCAAGAATCTTCAAAAACTTCAGTTCCGGGGTCCTGAATCTGCCGGAGCTATCATAAATCTTCAAGCTCGGGGTTTGCGTCAGATTAGTGTCTATGGTTCTCGGAAAATTACGGATGCTTCGTTATCTGTGCTTGCTGCTCGACATGAGGCACTAGAGTGCCTTCAGCTTGTGCCAGATTTATGTGAAAAGATCAGCAGTGATGCGGTAAAAGCAATTGCCATTTGCTGTCCCCGACTGCAGAAACTTAGGCTCACGGGTATACATGAAATTGATGCAGATGCTATCAATGCTTTGGCAAAGTATTGTCCAAACTTGATGGATATTGGATTCATTGACTGTCGAAAAGTTGAAGAGACCGCTATGGGAAACGTTGCATCGGTCCGCTTCCTATCTGTTGCAGGGACACGTAATATAAGGTGGGGTTTGGTATTACAGCACTGGAAAAAGCTGCCTCACTTGACAGGCTTAGATGTTTCTAGAACAGATATTACACCTAATGCTGTTTTAGGACAGTTAAAATCATGGCAGAGTTTGAAGGTCCTGTGCGCCTTAAATTGCCGAGCACTTGAGGAAGATGCAGCCTTTGTTTCCAATAACAATCATAAAGGTAAAGTTCTGTTTTCCGTCTTTACAGACAATTTTAAAGTTGTAGCTTCGCTATTTGCTGATACTAAAAAGAATGAGAGGAACGTTTTCTTGGATTGGAGAAATATGAATGTTAAGGATAGAAAGTTAGATGAGGTAATGAAGTGGCTGGAATGGACCCTCTGCTATGCACTTCTACGTATTTCAGAGAGCAACCCACCAGGTTTGGATAATTTTTGGCTCAACCAAGGCACCTCTCTGTTACTTAGTTTCATGCAGAGTGCAGAGGAGGAAGTTCAAGAAAGAGCGGCTACAGCTCTTGCTACTTTTGTCGTAATTGATGATGAAAATGCCAGTATTGACCCCGGAAGGGCTGAAGCAGTTATTCGAGTTGGGGGCATACGCCTTCTTTTAAACCTTGCGAGGTCATGGCGGGAAGGGCTTCAGTCAGAAGCTGCAAAGGTAGAGTTTTAATGAACGGTTCTAAACCCGTAATTTTCAGTCTTATGATTTAGTTTATTTTCCTTGAGCGTTTTTCTTTTGTTTTATCTAGTCTGATGGAGATCAGACAATCAAGTTCATCTTACAATCTTGTTATCATATTTCTTTAGCATTTTTGCCTGTAGAAGTTGAAAGATAATAATAATTAGTTGTGTTAAATTTGCTTTAAATGTTCAGGCTATAGCAAACTTATCAGTGAATGCCAATGTCGCAAAAGCTGTGGCAGAGGAAGGAGGGATCGATGTTTTGGCAAATATGGCTAGGTCTATGAACAGGCTGGTTGCTGAAGAGGCTGCGGGAGGACTCTGGAACCTCTCTGTTGGTGAAGAGCACAAGGTTGCTTCTCTTCTGTTCATATTATATTATTTCGTTTTATTTATGCCATTTCTTTGAAATAATGATAAATCAAATTCTGCTTCCAGGGTGCCATTGCTGAATCTGGTAGTGTAAAAGCTTTAGTTGATCTTATCTTTAAGTGGTCTGGCACTGCTGACGGTGAAGGAGTTTTGGTATGTGTCATGTGTATTTAAGTTTTTGTGGGTAATTTTATGTGTGATTACAATGGTCAGTAATGGAATCCTTTCTGAACTGAGGTGCTTTACAGCGGTCAAGTGGTAATGGTTGGTTCTTTTCTTGATTTCAGGAACGTGCTGCAGGTGCATTGGCAAACTTGGCAGCGGATGATAAATGCAGCTTGGAAGTTGCTTCAGCGGGTGGAATACCTGCTTTAGTAACTTTGGCAAGGAGTTGCAAGGTTGAAGGAGTGCAAGAGCAGGTTGCATTTCCTCCGTAAAGATAAAAAGAACTAAACATTTCACTTCTGTGTCTACCATCACTATGTTTGAAAGGCTGTCATTCATATTACAACTAGCAGTTTGGAATTCAACAGATAATGATGTTTCCATGCGAGAATTCGTAAACAAATATGATTTGCTAGGATCAGATGGTCTTGAGTTGCCAGACTCTATCCATTTCACATAAATTGTCATGACATACCTATTAAAGCTTCTTTCCTTTTTCTTTATGTGAGGGTACACTAACTTTTGCATATGCCTCGTTGCATTGATGATCTCCTTCGTAGGTGTAATATGTAATTTTTTTTAGTAATAAAGAGCTTACATATGTTAAAGTTTGATAGTTTCATTATATTTTGAAAATTAAGTTCGGCAAGCCTTTGAAGATGTAGATTCTGGAAAAAAAGTTATTTGTTTCCAAATCCATTCTAATATATGGTACTGGAGTCTGAGTGAAAGTACTGCTTAACTTGTTACCTTGTTTCAGCTATAATATCTAGAACGTCTCCTTTGCACTTGGTTCTGTCTTTTCCTATGAGAAGCTCTTTTTCTTTTGTTATGACCATGTCATGATGCTTTGCAAATGGTGTGATGTATCATTATACAATATTTCCTAGCCTTTTTCTTGTTTTTGTCTGAAGGAGTACTGTAACAGGTTATATTAACTCTTAGATGTTACTCCATGGCTAGTTAGGTTTTCAGTTTGCCTTTTTATGCACAAAAGATATCTCCATATTGAAGAATTATGTTTCCAATTTCTCACCAATGTTCCCTGTTATTGTCCAGGCGGCTCGTGCCTTGGCAAATTTGGCTGCTCACGGAGATAGCAATAGTAACAATGCTGCTGTTGGAGAAGAGATGGGAGCTCTTGAGGCACTTGTGCAACTTACTCGCTCTTCTCATGATGGTGTCAAGTAATGCATTTTTAAAATTTGAAATTTCAGTCACCGGTTTCCTTTTATAAGGGATTTGCATGGATAGCTTCATTTCTGCTTTTCTTAATTTGGAGGATACTTATTGCGCATAAGAGTGGAAAACACAACACTATCTTTGGCTGGTATACAGGCAAGAAGCTGCCGGCGCATTATGGAATTTATCCTTTGATGACAGCAATCGAGAAGCAATTGCAGCTGCTGGAGGCATTGAATCATTGGTATTGCATTCTTCTGCTTTATATTATTATGTCTTTGTTGCAGCATATCCCCTATAACATCCAGTAGTGCTCCATGGTCAAAAATACTTTGCCGGAACTATGAAATATGGCTTGAAACAACTTGTCTCAAGTATTTTTGAAGTGTGGGGACGAGTTGACAATCCTGGAAGCCTTAATTTTATCCAAAAAATGCAAATCCTTTGAAGTACCATTAAAGATTTGAAGCTTAACGTGGCTGTGGGGTTAGATTTGAGCTCAGCCACTGTGTGTAACAATGCAAAAGTTAAGGTTAATATTTATCCCTAAAGCACCCTTACATGGTGGGGACCTAATTGTATGGGCCTTCTGCTTTTATGAGCTGGCTACTCTTCCATGAAGATGTCTGCCCCTACCCGTCAAGAAAATAAATGAATTAGAGGAAAAGTGAAAAGAAATGTTGTTCCTTTATATATGTGCTGTTTCGAAAGGTGTTCTTGTTTTAGTAATTCCACCTGGCAAAAGTTGAACTATGAATTTCTTTGGTTTATGTGGTGCTTACCATAACGTACCAATATTATGGTGATAACAGTTGATTAAGATTCCCGAATAAGGAATTTATTTTTCTGAAAACCTTGTTTATTAGTACTTGCGAGAGTACTTCAAACCATAATGAACAATACTATGTTGACATGGATGTTAAAATAAATTCTTGGAATCTTGTTTGTATTTTGGCTTCTGACAGGTGACTTTTCTTCGAGCTTAGTCTGAAACATTTCATTATGTTCTCTGTGACTATATAGTAATCAGCTCGAACTTTGAGCCTGTGGGGACTAGGAGCAATAATTGAAGAAACCTAGCCCATATATAATATGCATGCATGAGCGTGTCTCTATCCTTGTATGAGGAACATTTTGAATAGTTAATTTACCTTTGCCTTATTTTTGTTTATAGAATTATTATATTTATAAATATTATTTTATCTATGTTCATGCATGTGCCTGTCCATCAGACTCTACACGTCAGGCTTCCAAGATGCTAAAAAACATATATTATGTTTGTCGACATCATACATGAAATTTATCCTGGAAGTGAATCCTTTTATAAATAGCTTCAAATCGTCTAGTTTTCCTTTTAAAGTGTTTGCTGGCCTGTCTTTATTGTGTGCACTTGAAGTTTTCTGCTAGGATGGTTTATTTGAATACTTAAAAAAATGGAAACGACAAATAGAATTACTCAATTACATATGCGTTGTCTTATGTCAGCCTGTTGCTTCTGCATTGTGTGTGCCCGTTTAAAGGATTCACGATGCATTGTTCCAAGTGTGCTTTACATATATGTACGCGCTTGCACAGGGGGCTTAATGCGCAAATTTGCTTATTTATATGTTACCTTTCATGTAGATGCATGCACTGGATATTGGAGTTTTTAAGCTTGCCAATTGTGTTTGGTGAATATTTCTGCTGCCATGATCATATGGCTTGCTTGTGATTGAATCCTTAAATCTACCAATTTAAGTTTATCATAATAACAACACTGCAAGTTGGTGCCATGCATTAATATGTGTGCACTCATGGTGGCTGACTGGATCACAAAATAAGCTCCATATCTGTTTGGAAATTCAAAATTCGGACTAGTCAAGCTCTGAACCAATTTTATACTGGATAAATTTGCTTTTGGTGGATTTTTTCACTAGTTTCATGACATCTGTTGTTTGGTAAACTCAAAACAAAAATTATCATAGTTTATAATACCAGTCACTGTCAGTTATAGAGCTATACATGTACTCATTGCATGTTATGTCCTTGTTGCTTCGTTCAGCTACAAAAATGGATTAAAATCTAAGTGAGTCAATAATTAATTTTAAATACAAAGTTCATGGGATCCAAACTTTTCAACCACATATTCCATCAACTTTTATCAAAAATCTACTAAAATTTTGATTTTTTGTCTAAACCAAACGGAGGCTCATGGAAGAAGTTACGGGACTCACCAAATTTTTATTTGGCTCCCATGCAAATCATGTGTTACTTGTTTCAGCTCGAGCTTTTTAGTTTTTTATTAAAGGGACCAATCTAAAACAGAGTTCACCTTTGGCCAATTTTCCTAGGTGCAGATCCCCCAACAGATACATACATGAAAGGAGTAAATGGACCTGTAGTGTTCCCAGAACCAGTTTTTGGCTTTAAAATTAGTAGAAAAGTATTGAACTTAAACATTTCAATATCATGTTTCTTCTTCTTACCCGATATACTACAGAAAATTTATAGCATATCTATGTAAAATCAACCCCTGTTATTGCAATTATATCAAGGAAAAATTACACTTTTTCCTGGTATGACTAGCACTAATTAATTTCATGGATGATGCCGTCGCAACGATATTCTCGTTTGTTTTTCCCCTGTTGTCTGCGCAATAGACAACTCTTCCTTCCCATTTTGATTTCTAGTTCACAATATCGCCAAAGGTTTGGATGGGAAACTTCTGCCGAGTTACTCACGAAGAGGCCTTCACTTAATTCATATATTCTTAATGCAGTGGAAAACCTCTTTCTAGTCTAAATGAGGTTTCTAATATTTGAGTTATTAAGGAACTTATCCCATGTAGCATTATGGATTTTGTCCGAGCATTCTTGATTCAATCGCTAATTCTTAACTTTCACTTCTCCATGAATTTTGGGACAATATTTACTCCTTGCTTTCCACAAGTGTAAACATGTTACCCTTCATCAAGTCATCTGTATCCAAATATTTCGCGCATATAAAATTTTGCAATTTTGTTTTGTATTTTTTTTGAAAACCTTTTCCAGGGTTGTCTTATGCTGCTGAAGGTTATCCTTAAAGAATCATTATATTCTTAATATTCCTAAAAGACGATAGTTTTGGCTCATGATGATCTTATGTGGTTGTTTAGGTTGCTCTTGCACGTTCCTGTTCAAATGCCTCTCACGGCCTTCAGGAGAGGGCTGCTGGTGCTCTGTGGGGATTGTCTGTGTCAGAAGCAAATAGGTATGTGCAAATAATTGTTTTTATTTTCGCATAGCTGCTGCTAATAATGATGTATGCCAAGTCTGTGTAACAGAGTTTCCTTGTGTAGTGGTTCCTAACATGCTTTGCCCGTTTGGACTCCATTTTAATGAGATTTTGGGGGAAAATGTGTTTTGTAATAGTTATATTTTGGAGAATGTGTTGTTAAAAAATAAGTAAAAATTTTGGGTTTACGTGTAACATTATTTTATGGGAGAATGTGTGGTTGAAAATGAGTTTTGGAAAAATGGAGCCCAAACAAGGGCTTTAAGTGATTTAATCATTTTATGTTGTAATTTATACACACTGGAAATAATTTAGGAACAACATATCATATTGCATAGCAGTGGAAGGATGAGGAATCCTTCTAAGACATGAACAGCGTTATATGACAATATATGACGAGGTAGCATTTGTCTATTATATAACACTATATAAAGAGAGAACATTTGTCTATGAAAGAACAAAGCATCACATGACATTCATTTTTTAGGCCTGATTTTAAAAAGCGAGTTTTGATTTTTCAAAGAGCTGGTCATTGCTTATTATTTTCATGGTCAATCACAATGCCATGGTATTTGATGAACACTGAATTGCTGTCATTACATAATTTTCATTTTTCCCATTGCCTTGAATTTCATACACCATGTATTTGTTGCTTTTGTAATAGCATTGCCATTGGACAAGAAGGCGGCGTGGCACCACTAATAGCACTGGCACGATCAGATGCTGAGGTAATTTCATATAAATTTAATTGGTTCTTTCTGAATCATTCTGTATGTAATTCAAGTATTGTATCTGTTCCCTCTATCCAATTACCCACGCTTAATTTGGTTGTGCCTTAACATGATAAAGTGGTAGGTTGTTTGTGGTGTCAAGTTGCATTTAGTGATTTATTTTCATTAATTTCCCCATGGTCAAATATTACTGTGGATTTTAAATCAAAGCTTATAAAGAACGTATTGTGGCTATGCCACACAAGGACCTTCTTTCCATTTATATGTATCCCTCAAAAAAATCCCTACAACATCACACCAACTTTATATAACTCCTAGAATTATCTTCTTGAGCCAAGAGCCATGAATGAATTAAGAAATTGTCTGCAAATAGAATCACTGATTCTTAATCAACCTGATATTCATACAATATATGTAACTACGGGTAATATTGAGATAATGCACCATCACATGAGACACTTGGTTTATATTCTTCAGTCTTAAATTCTTTAAAGGTTTGAGTTTCCGAAAGGACTTCAGATGGTACTTTGAGAGTCAAACAAATTGGCACGAGGACATCAATACATATATATTAGGAAATAGGAAATATAATAGCCCTATCTATCTACCATAAATAAAAGAGTGACTTTCATGTTACTGTTCATAAGCCGTGAGCCGAGCCGAGCCGAGCCAAATGACTTTATGGCTCGGCTCAGCTAACTCTTTTTTTTTTTTTATTCAATATTTTAAATTACAGATATTCGTTTTAAACGATTTAAAATTTGTAGGAAATGTTGAAGTGTGGCCATGATAAATATATGATCGAAGAATTTTAAATATCAAAATTTGAAGTGTGGCCATGATAAATATATGATCGATAAATTTTAAATATCAAAATAATTTTACATTCATTGGTGAATTGTAAAGTCGTGATTATTTATGTTTCTTTTCAATCTCAACCTCATTTCAAT
>CAIGRK010036804.1:0-14032 GCA_903798315.1 Fraxinus greggii | reverse complement strand
AAGATCTTCATCATTATAAAATCTTTGCACGTGGGTCGTCGCCGCTGAATGGCCTCGGATATAACGAGGCCTCGGTGGTTAACATGGCCTCGAAAATTGGGCCTCAGATGTTAACTTCGCCTCAAAAATTGGGCCTCAGTTATTGGGCCTCTGTTTTATGCTTGACTACAACGCCACGTGTCGTTCCTGGTAACGAGTCGTAATAACAACCATTCGGCTCTGTTTCAATATGCGACAGTGCAGATACTATATTATCTACAAAACACCCAAGTTGTGTTGCTTTGAATCTTAACTTGGTATCATAGCCCTCCAACGAAACTCTCTCGAACGAGCGATTCGATCTGAATAAAACTCAAAAAAATTGAGCACACAAATTTAAAGATCGGTCTGTCCAAACGAGCCACCATCTTGAAACGGCATGTTAAGAGATAGAATCTCATGGGCCCACACTAATGAGTGTGGGCTGTACATGTACAGTCCACTAAGGACTGCACAAGGGGCTTAAATCAGAATTTCATAACGAATAAAGATGAAAATATAGATCAATTTATAAGGGTTTAGACTATTCCTCTTAATAAGGTTGACCTTTTAAAATGGAACTCCAAATTTTAACCGATAATTCATAATTGCATGCATCCAAAACTCGATTTTATCCTAAATTTCGGTTAAAATCCCTCTCCACTTTTCCTTAAAAAGTATCTTTCCCTTTCATTTCCATAGGCAACTGACATCATCCATATCTGAACTGGCCCATCAACATTTACCCACTCCAACCTCTGCACACTCCTATTGGCCATTCCTTTTCATTTTCTTCTAAACACAATTTTCTCACTTGAGGTTTAAACAATAAAGATAATTGAATTTAAGATTTTCACGCGCTCTGAAATTATGTTGAATCGTCTCAATTAAAAACTTAACCTTTGGTCCATGAAATTCTGTTTAGAAATAAAACCTTAGCCAATTATATCACAAACTGAAATAGCATGATCTTCGTTCTCGTATTGCTTAATCCCAATTAGATAAATAGCATGAATTACCTTTTTCAGCCGGTGTTTGATAAACATTCTTAAAAAAACTTATTCTTTAAAATTTATTTTCAACCACACATTTTTCAATAAAATAATATCACATGCAAATTTTCAAAAATTTTCTTATTTTTTAATCATATATACATTTTCTTTTACACAAAGTGCATCAAACATGTAGCTGCACTGGATGGGGAATCCAAAGCCCAAAGTGGGAATTGCTGTGAGTCTCTGAAGCTTTCATTTCGACTAGATCTTTTCAGTGGATTCTCTGTTCTCTTCTGACCATTTACAAGAGACAAATGTCTGATAATAAAAAAAAAGAGACAAATGTCTGAAAAAAAGGGTTCAAATAATGGTATGAGAAGAAAACAAGACAATCACTGAAAAATGCATGCACTTTGCTACTTTTGGTGGTACTCTACTCGTACTATCCCTGCTCTCCTCCACTTGTTTTTAAGCCTTTTACGCGCATAAACGTCATTTCAGAGAGAATAATCCAACGGCTATGATTGAGCTCAGCACCAGGGCCTACTCAAGTGGCCTAAATGATCTGAAAGATCAATGGACCATCCATTGAGGCTGTGCTGGTGCTCCCAATTAGGTGCTTAAAGGTAACCTGGACCAAGCCTATGATCTGAGTTGGGTCTCATTTTCTTGGACGAGCAGCCTAATACAATTACCAAGAGCCGCTGGATCCCAGTCAAGTCATTACGAAGTGCCATCTTCCTAGGTCAGGCGACCCAAAAGGACCAAACATAAACCACCTAATCCTGTTAGCAGGCTCATGCTTTCGGTATAAGTAATTCCTTCAAAGGGTTGTAAATGGACAGTGGATGAGAGTTCAAAGTTTCGGGAAATATGCCCTTGTATAAAGTGCTTAATAATTTTCGGCTGCTTGACCAAGAAAACTGATCATGAAAAGACTGAATCATGTATAATTCATTCTAGCCTCTAGGCCTCGACTCTTAGTTGGAGGCAACTAGCAAGCACTGAACTGTAACTCAAAATGTCAAACCTTACTGGCATTGACGCTACATTTCATGCAAAACACACGATCTTGTTTATAGGTCCCACTCCATTTTGTTCTAAATATCTCACACAGCTTCGGGGAATTTGAGAGTATACCTTGTAAGTGTTCTCTACTCGCACTGTGCTCCTCTCTTATAATCACCCTTCAAGAGGAGGAATTCATATTTTCTTTTTCTTCATGTAGACATGATCTTCAACTAAATTTTAAATTTCGTATTTGTACTAAAATGAAATTATAAATGTTTGCTAGGTGTTCACGTGTAAAATATCATATGGACACGGATGTTGCGCATGTATCAAGCAAAAGGTTCGAGCTTCCGAATATGGGAGTCTCATATAAACTTCAGCAGAACGCTGTACTCTATACTTCTGGGATAGTTTATGCTTATCCGCTGCAATTAGGAGAGCTTTTTCATTGATTGATCCCAATTAAATTATTAGGGAAAACTAAATGAAATTATTTTAAAATAATTAAAATAAAAGAACATCAAATTACCCAAGAAAGAATACATATTATCTAGACAGATCGTCAACTTTTCGACTGAAATGTGAATTTTTCATGAACTACAAGTGCCAAGAAAAACCTTGCTCCAACCAGAAAATAATGCCTAAAGGTGTCTATGAACACCATCTTCATCAAAGTGTTTACAATGAAATGAAGTCTACAAAGAAATTTAGGTACCGTGCGACATAATTTCGAAGAACTCTTCAATGAAGCACTTTAAGTTTCACCATCTCAACTTCTTGAAGTACACACCTTTGAGATCAGACGCGTGCATGGAAACACAAATTTTAAGTTTCTCAACTTCTTGAAACTAATCACACGAATAAAACTTAGAACTGTTGCTGAGGAGATCAGTGTAAAGAAAAAACATAAGCACGTACAAATGAACACATGGAGAGCTAGTATTTTCTTCAGTTCCATCAGTTACTGGCTTCTGTATTTGTTGATTTTTTTACAAAAATATGAGGATTTCTTTTACTTCCTTAACGGTATTTTTTTTTTTAATGAAAAAGGTCATCACTAACAAAAAGTTCAATTTTTTTGATAACAAAAATGTTGGGTTTTGATACCCAATAAATACTGGGCGATGATGTAAGTAAAGTATTTATTCAGTCGGCTCTGACCAAATGACTGAATATGTTCTGATACCACAATCGACTAAATCTATCACGTAACCCACTTGAGCCATTTGAAGTAATTTAATTGAGTTAGTGTTACTCATGGCCCTACCCGAAAGCTTGGATGACTCTTATGATTGTTAGCCCACTTATACATCTCATATTGGGCCCTATCATTCTAACCTAAGGCCCAATGCTATCCCACCTATTTAACCTATGCCCAACACTGTTGCTATGAGTGTGAAAAAATTGAGCAGCCGTGTTAGAGAGAAACAGATTTCCTCCTTGCTTTGTACTCGTGATTTTGTGTCCTTCATTGACGATTTGTTTCCCTCCCCTTTAGCCTTTGTGGTTAACTTTTTTGATTGTAATCTACTCATCCCCAAGTTCTTTGTGGGCTATCGATTCGTTGGAGCAACCGGATTGGTAAAGGTGTTTGGTTTGTGGAGTTTTGGTCGATTGGTGGTATTGATCTATACTGAGCCCGGTCGTAGGTGGAAATTGGAGGCTGCTGCTTCTACAAAAAATGCAATGAAAAAAGTTGGAGACGCAAGTGTAAGAAGCATAAATTAAGAAATTTCATTACAATTAAAATGTGATGTAGCTAACAAAAAAGTGATGTGAAAAAAATAATTTATATTTTTATTAAGCCCTTGTTTGGTGCTCATTCTTTTTTTTTTTTTTTTTAAGTTTTGAATAATGTTTTTGGAAAATGTGTGATTAAAAATTAGGAAAAAATTTTGAATTTACATGTAGAATATTTTATTGTATAAACATGTGGTTAAAAATGATCCAATAAAGAAAATAGTTTGAAAAGAATGAAAGTCAAAACGGAATTGAGCATGATGTTTGATTAGTTTGCCCTTACTTGAGCCCGATGTTTTGAAAAAAATGCATTTTGAATTGTATTTTAACTTTATTTCAATCACATTTTTCAATAAAATATTATTACAAGCAAATTTAAATGTTTTCTTATTTTTTAATCATATATTTCTCATCAATACATTATTGAAAAATGCATTTTTATGACAAAAATGAGATTCAAACAAGCCCGTATAATATGCTAATGTTCAATGTAGCTTAAAAAGTTAATAAAAATTCAAGACAAAGGTACGGTTATTCTTAATCTCATTTTATAGGATTTCAAATTTTTATCAACTTTACAATCATACATTTGATCAGCTTTTATTAAAATATAATTTTTTACTAAACGAAACACGATCTATTCATTTTTCAATCAATTAATAGTTTCATGTACAATTATTTATTTATCGATCACTAATGGTATATTTGATTGACATAAAAAATGTCTCATAAAAAGAAAATATTTTTCTTTTTTAGAGAAAAATAAAAATATATTACCTCAAAAAATTGTTTTCCTCAAAAGTAAGGAAAATTAGACATATTTTCAAAGATTGAAAAATATTTTTCGTGAAAAAATAGGAATCAAAAACTTTAAAAATTAGAATTTGCATGAAAAAAATGTTACTTTCCAGGAAAAAAATTCCTATCAAACAGACCCTAAACATTTGTTCAGTAGAATTTGTTTCAAGTAATAATTTTTTTTTTTATGAAATAGTTGATTAAAAAATAATAAAAAATTAAGAATTCCATAAAACGTTCAACTGAAAATATGTTTTTTAAAAATGTCTCTCAAGCCTTCATCATCAAATATACACGCTTAAAAATAATATTATTTATTTTTGAATACCGTCGAATAAAAGAAACAATGTTCGAAAATTAAATTTCATTTCAAAATTTTGATTTTATATTGTTTTTAATATTTTTTTCTTAAGTTCCCCTCAAGTCGCAATTGTTTACTGTGGGTTGAAACAGAGTTTACTCCTGCTCTCGCTCTCTCTAATGAAACAGGATCCCCAGGAGAACGAAAATCCATTTACAATAACGAAAAGATTATTCAAGCATATAGCTGTCTTCGAAAAGCGAGAGATAGCTGTATTCATGCATCAACTCTTTTTCAATAGAATAAAAAACTCAAGTTAAAATTAAATTTGACTATCTCTTCTTCCATATTAATACAAGTAGATAGTGTTTGTATTTTAATTGAACTTCTGGGAGTGGAAATTTTAGGGAGAGATTTTCGATCGCGAGTGAAGGAAGGCATAGGATGGGTTGCGCTGGATCGCACGATAAAGGAGATGGTACTCTTTTACATGTAGTTATTTTCTCGAAATTTCATTTTTTGAGAAATATTGTTATCTTTACTTATTGGACTATTTGATTGTGGGGTCCGAATAATTTCGGTTGTGAATTGTGAGAATTTGACGAAAATTTTCTGCTCTCTGTTTTTGTCGCGTACAATTTGGTGGATGTTGTTCTTGTTCTTGATCTGCTTGCCTTTGTGTGTTGTTAGATTAAATCTTGAGGCTTATAGATGTTTATTAGATAAACTTGTTTATTGCCCTCCTTATTTCTGTGCATAATTTACTGATGAAAACTTCACAAGAAATTGCTGGAATTTTGGCCAACGGTGAATTGCCAAGAGAACAAAGTACAAAATTGAGAAATGTGGTTCATTCACATAGAAAACTTACCACATTGCATGAATTTTATTTCTCAAAAACAATTTTTTTTTTTCCTTTTTGTGGCCAGAGTAATTGATCGTAATCTTATCTTGGTAATCTATTTGAGCTATGTTAGACAACTTCTGTTGAGGCATTTGAATTGGTTACAACTGGGATATCTGTTTTCAACTGAATTATTACGAACTGCCTTGTTATATTCAAATTATGAGGCACTAAATGCGTTTGTGTTTCATTTAGCATTTTGATTCAGCTGTTTCAGCCTATTCAACAGAGTATCATTTAATCTTACATGTCCAAGTGATTTTTGTTTCAGTGGTACTTTTAATGTGATGACACTATAATGGACCGTTTACTCAAATTAAAATGGCCATACTATCAGTTTACCAGCTTGGGTTAGTAGACATTGGATGAATCAAAATGCGATTGTTTTAGTTTAATAGCACTTCTACTTATGCTAATATGGAACCAAAAAGTGACGCTGGAGTTTGATAATCGTTTTGGATGTCCAATAGCTTGCCAGATCTTGCCTAAGGTCGTCTCCACTAATTTTATAGGTATCCCTGTGCTAACAGTTTGATAGTCTGTGTACTAATGTCTTGTTTTAGCTTTATTGTCTGAAGAATCGTACTTACAAAATTTATTTTCTATATGTGAAAGACTATTGGTGGATATGCACCTAATTAGTTCAGATATAATTGTTATATCAGGGGTACAATATCCTATTTGCTGCGATGATAAATATTCGCAGATGTGTATTGTGCTAATTTACGCATGTGCTAACATATTACTTGCATATCCCGTATGCAAGAGATAAAAACTTGCCTTGAAATTATTAGAAATAAGTGCTGAAGCTAGGTAGTTTTGGTTAACATGACCATGGACTTCATTGACTTTGAGACATATTTTATGTTTCAGAATTAGAGTGAAATGAAGATGAATCTGCATAGCATATTCTAGTAATTTGTTGATAAAAACACTGAAAGTTTGGTTTATAGTTTAGAATAATTAATATTATGGCCAGAGCCTAGTCTATGGATCGGGAGACAATTCATGCACTCCTTATCCTAGTTGTCACCTCTTGCTTTTTCATCTTGACCTGTACCTTACCCTAATAGAAGTGGATATGTGTATTTGATTTATTGTTTGAATGTGGCGAAAAATTCCTCTTGGAAGACAGAGAACCAGCTTCATCAAATCAAGTATTCCTTAAAACTAATACCTGGAAACCTGAGTTCTAACCTTGAAGCATGGTCAATGTTATTCTTATTATAAAAGTCTCAAACTAGAAGTATATATCTAATACTATGCAAGTGGTGGAAGAGTAGAAGTTTTACTGGAAAAGGATTATAATTAAAAGATAAATAAGCATGGTAAATCGGTTCAAAGATTGAAAAGCAGAAGCCATTAATGACGTTCTTGAACTTATCCTAGTTGGATACATTGTGAAAGAAGAATTTGACTTCTGTGTTTTTTCATTTTCTACTGTATGTTAATATACCCTTCTCTATAATCATTACTTGTTAGAGCTATTTAATATAGCGTATAATAGGTTTGTTTGACCTCCCTGACACTGCTTGCATGTTGGTTGGTAGTTTCAGTATTTGCTCAAAGAGTTGTAGTTCTTTGTATTCATTTTTTTGCAAATTTGTTTGCAGAAACAGCAAAGAAGATACGCAAGCCCATGCCATGGAAGCATTCAGAACCCATAACAAGGATACAACTCATACGGATGCGAGATGAGTTTTGGGACACTGCTCCACATTATGGTGGTCGAAAAGGTGAACTTTCTGAAGTGTGATTAACTATGTATAGGGTTCAACACAGTTTAGTTTTAGTGATTTTTGGCCAACTTCCAAACCAAATGATTTCATCTCCTAAACCAAACCAAACCAAACCAAACCAAATCACTTTTTTACTGTTTGGTGCCGTTTCAAACCTCGGTTTACAACAAATTAAAATTAGTACATTCCATACGAGTTCAAACATAGATATTCCTCTAGAATTTCGAGTTAAAAACATAAAACATTAGTTGCATACAAGCCAAAATAATATGTCATTGACAAAACAAAATATTACAAGCCAAAGTTCAATACTTTCACTTCTAAGTATCATAACAAATCAACATTGACAGATCCTATTAGCAAAAGGAGCAAGTTCCATCCAGCACAAGCAACAGTTTCCATTTAACTACAAATAACAGCAGCAAGTTACATCCTACTATGGAAACCAGCAGGTTCTATCATATAACTAACAACAGTTTAGTATTAAGACATTAGCAAACTTACTAATTTCATGAATAATGCAGTCATCAGGTTTCATAAGAAAATTGAGGCACAGTAACTGCAAGTTTAATCACCTTTTACAACATATAGAAAAAATCCAATTCGATTTGAGAATGTAACAATAGGGTGCGCAAGCCAAAAAAAGGCTCTATATGGACTCAAGCAATCTACTAAAGCATGGGTTGGCAGGTTGCCAGGTTCACTAGAGCTATGGTCGATATGAAGTATCGACAAAGTTAGGCAGACCATACTCTCTTTGTTTAGCACTCAACATCTGGAAAGGTTACTATTCTAATTCTCTAGGTAGATGACATAATTGTTATGGGAGATGATTTGAAGGAAATATTATCGCTAAAAAAACCAAGCTGCAGAGTTTGAAATAAAAGACCTTGGGAGACTAAAGTATTTCTTGGGAATAGAAGTGGCTCATTCGAAGAGTGATATTTTATATCACAATAGAATGTTCTTGATCAACTAAATGAAACTGGGATGCTAGGATGTAAGTTGATTGACACTCCTATAGAATGAAATCACAAACTTGGCGACGTTAATGTGGAGGCAATGACAGACTGAGGTATGTACCAAAGCTAGTTGGAAAGTTGATTTACTTATCGCATAGTAGACTAGATATAGCATATGCTCTGGGTGTCATAAGTCAATTTATGCATTCGCAGAGAGAGTCATCTTAGCGCGGTATATAGGATTCTTCCGTACTTGAAATTCATACCTGGAAAGGGCATTTCGTTTAAAAGAAGTACCGAGTTGAAAATAGGATAATCACTGTTTAGGTTCAGGTTGGTGTGTCCATATATTTTTTTAACTAATGGGCTTTTCTGATTGTTTGATTCTGAATGGTGGATTCTTGTCATGATGTATATATACTGCCAGTCAAACCAAATTGGCAATTATTGAGATTCAGTTATCTTAGTTAAGCGTGAAGTTTAAAATTTGTTTCATTGTTCTCGTAGGGAATTTGCTCACCTTTATTGCAAGTAAATTTTTTTTGTTTATACCCTACCTGCATATCATGTATCCGTGCTCTTGGTTGGGGCTTTATTTCCCACTTCATTTTCTCTGCTGTTTTTGTAGTAGAGTTTTTTGAGATGCCTTGCCATGTTCGGAATATTCAGGGGAAGAAACTAATATTACTTCTCCAGCAGTCCATGTTTTTTTTGGGCTTTTCCTTGCATTTTTGTATGTAAATGGGAATTTTGTGAAGTAAAGCTTCTCATAGAAACCAATGTGTGAACTACAAATATTTTCGTTATCAGAGATTTGGGATGCACTTCGGGCAGCTGCTGAGGCTGATATAACTCTTGCACAAGCAATTGTGGAAAGTGCCGGTGTAATTGTTCAGAACCGCGACCTAACTGTCTGCTACGATGAGAGAGGTTCGCGTTCTAATTTGTTCTCTTCTAATCAACGTCTTTCAACTTTTTCATTATGTTGACCAGATAATTCATTGCAGGTGCGAAGTATGAGTTACCTAAGTACGTTTTGAGTGAACCAGCTAACTTGATCCGCGACAGTTGAAAAGAGTTCTTTATACAGATTTTAAATCTGTAAATTACTGATGTCGTTCTGTTTCCAGGTTCATCCCATTTTACTTCAGTTTCATCGTTCTCTATCCATAGTAAGCTCTTTCCCGTGACAGGAAATTGCAGCAGTCCTTTTCTTGTCAATGAATATACATTGCGCTCTTTTCCAAGTACAAAAGAGCAGGTCATGTAGTACCTGTTTTGGTCCAAATGGACATCTATGAATAAGGTTTTTGCTAAGAATAGGCGTGTCAATACTTGCGTTAAGTACACTTTGTACGGAGTTAATCACATCTCGTAATCATTCGATTTTGTCTCTTTTATAGACTACCTTCTACTATACCTTCATCGTACAACATGCTATAGATGCTTGTAGATCGTTGAGAAGGAAGTTTGCTTTGAAATCGACTGACCAGCACCCACCATTTGCACGTTGTTTTGCACGCTTATTACACGTCTATGCATGACAGGCATAAAGAGTAACGTTATTTAGTACCAATCTTGTTAAGCATTAGTTTAAAATGATTTATCATTTAAAGATAGCTTGGCGGTGCCTAATTAATGAGTAGCATTGCACAATCCCTAATTTTCCATGGCTTAAGCTAGGTAATATGTAAGGGACGGCGGCCGCAAAGATGCGTGCGAGTAGTTTACTTTAAACAGACTTAAGAACTAAGAGGTGCTATTCCCAATAAATAATATTTTATTAAAGTAGAAGTAAATCCTGGTACATGAATCCAAGATATTGCCTCTTTGGAACTAGACATGCTCGAACTTTTCAATGTATGAGTATGATGCTCTCCACTTCTTTTATAGGTCTATCATCTATGGAGTATGGAATCTTTAACAAAGGTCAAGAACTGCTGCTATCATTATATTTTAGTTTCGAAACTCAACACTTTGCAATAATTAATCAACTTCATTATCTTTAATTTTAGGGATAATTGTGGTTAATGTCTAGGAGTTATGGATATTGTAGTATTTGGGTCTGTCTAACTTTTGTTTCTTGGCGTATGGGTCCTCCGAGCTTAAGTTTCTTGCACTCGTGTCACACTCGCCCGTTAATTTTTATTTTTTATAAATATTAATATACTTCTAATTTCAGTTAATAAATAAAATAAGATTTTATTTTTTATTTTTTAAAAAGAGGTCTTCCTTATCCCATCAATCTGATTATCTAATGAGCGAAAAAGATGGCGAATCAATATGTCAAAGGAGCAAGAGGTGACCAACGACGAAGACGGGTTTTCTTGTTTATTAATTTATTTTTGATTATAATTTCATATCGAGAATTTAATCTGTTAAGAGCAGTATGTATTGTCTTGTTAACGTCCAACAGCAACCAAATACTAAGAATTCAGCATATAATAAATAAACTAATGGCCCTTTTGTACAAATATAATAAATGGAGGAGTTTTGGTACAATTTTTCCTCTTAAGCGTCGCATCCATTGAAATGATAACCTTGGAGTTTTTCACCTGTCCTTGTGCTGATAGGTGTTGAATAGCTAAGCCTCGTGCATTGCCCATGTAAGTTGTTATGCGCTTCTTTTCAGGTAATAATTATTTATTTTTCAGTTTAAGTCGTGATTGATTGCTTGTAGGCTTTTGAAACTATGGGAGTAATTTCGAATTAAATTATTCAACCTTTTTTCTTTTACTTATGTAACTATCTATAATATAATGGTAAAAAAGTATAGAAAACGCCAAGGGACTATACGACAAAAAAACGTGGTCTTGTCCATCTTCAATTTTTTAAATTGTCAAATGAAACAAATTCATCGTCCAACATGTTATGGTGACAATCATTTCAAAATTGTACTAATTTTTAATGATACATTTATATAATAATATATTTTATACATAATTCACATTTTTCAAAAAGTTATTATTTAAAACTCTATTTTCTCAAAATAACGATCATCAAATATAGGCTAATTAAATAGATGAACCATTACATGAACGTAAATATTTGGCATAACAAATTTACAAAAACTAGGATGTTCGTGGACATACCTTTGAGACCAATGAACAATGAATTTAAGTTGTCATATTTAGCTCATGCCTTGTTGGAATTAAGAGTTGATGTTGTTTGGATAGGTCAAGTTCTGAAGGAAACTGATTCGCTTTAGAATCGGAACGAATACTAATGTAAATTTTAAAAATAGAATCATTGGTTCTATATTTCACTAAAGAACTAAATCGGAATCGAACCAACCGGTTTCGACTCTGTCCAATTCGATCCTTTATATTGAAAAATTACAAAAATAAATTATGAAACTACTTGTCAATTGAAAATAGACAAAAATAAAATATGAAATCGTTTGCCATTCTTTAATCTAACATTAAAAATAAAATATGAATTTTGATTACCATTAAAGGAAAGAAGAAGAAGCATATACAAAAAAGAAATTTTAACATGAGAATAATTTTGGAGTCTAGTACTCAAAGATATAGTGCATTTTAGTGCAAGCAAAAAGAGAAATTTGGAAGAACCGAATTCACTACTGATTTTCAAGTTAGTACCAAGAATTGAACCAGAATTGACTAATTCTCGATGCATTGTCCCGAGATCGACCCATTTAATAGAGGAACCAAAATCGAACCAATCAGTTCTATTTGATTCAGTTCGATTCCACTTGTTCCGGGAAAAAAAAAGTTCATCCCTAGGTGGAATTCTCACGAAATTTAAGCAAAATTTCAACAATTGAAAATGCAAATGGGTACCTATGTCGCTGTCATCATTAACTCAAAAAGATGCAAATTACTGTACATGCTCTTCTCTCCAATAAAATGAATTAAATGTCAAAATAGTACATAAGTAATTCTGTAGCCGCTGGTCAATTAGTGCAACTGCTTTTTACCGTATAACGGTACAAACTTTGATTAAAATTTGCCGAAAATTGCTTCCAGACAAGTGTTTAGCTTCAATGAATGATAAGCATCAATTGATTACTACTTAATCGGTCAAATTATTTTGACAAGTGAAATATCTGTGTCTTGAAAGTTGAATCCATATGGACAATGAACACACCACCCTTTATATTAAAGAACATTTTTGGACATTGCTCATCCTAGTAAGTAAGAAAGGGCATTAACACTCGTTGGCTTTTTCCCAAAACTAATTAATTATAATAATCAGAAGTATATAACGGCCATCATTGGTCAGTCAAATCACACACGTGAGTCGTGACCTTGGACCCTAATTGATTATCTCTTGGATTCTCTGGCACTCTCGATTGAATCTTGAAAATTAAAAATAAATGAATTAATTACTTTATTGGCCAAATATCCGTAAAAACTCTCCAAATCGAACCTTATTTTTTTTCTTTTCAATATGTTTTATTAACGATAAATTGTAATTAATTTCTTACACTTCAAATCATTTTGAGTATTTACTTCTTTAAAGAATTAGGGTTTACAATTTGTTTATTTCATTTTAATTGTTGTTTACATATTAGCACGCCAGCTCTACTACATTGATAAGTCCGAAAATACCCCTTCAATAATTTTACTGGCAGCTTTGTACACTTGGAGTAGAATACTCCTACAGTCAGTGCTGCACAAATTTCCCAACTGCCCACTAACCTTTGTCCTTATTCAATGGTATCACTATCTTGAATTCAACGGACCTTTCGGGGGATAAAAATTCAAATTTTTTCAAAACTAAATTGTAAGAATTCTTTAATGATGTGTGTTTTGAAGGACATAAGATTTCTTGATTAAGCCAAATATTAATAGAAGATAAATCGACGATCAAAATATATCGTCTTTTTATGATGATTTAAATAGTTTCTTATTTTATACTGTCCAATAATCATTTGGAATTTTTCTTTAAATCTAACATATCTAATGAATAAGACCTGGGCCAAAATTTGTCAAAGGAGCAATCCCGTTTTTCACATTGAGTTAGTGAAAATATGTGAAATTTCCAACTTTTCCTGGATTAAATTATGCAACTGAGGATGTGTAGCTAACGAATATTGCACAACCATCACTTGACCATAGTCGTATTTTTAGTTAACGGACGTTCATTAATATATAAAATTGTCGTTGAGAAATCTAGAAATTTCTATGGATATTATTTGAATTTTGCTCCCGTTTTATAATTTTCATTATTCTTTACAATTAGAATTAGAATTATGTCAAAAAAAGAATTAAAATTAAATAGCCCAAATCATGAAATTAATGGTCTGTTTGAGCCTCATTTTTTTTTTGTAGAATGCATTTAAAAGTAGTAAATTAATGGAAAATATATGATTAAAAATGAAGGAGAAAGTTTTCGGTTGCGTATAATATTATTTTATCAAAGAATGCGTGGTTTGAAGAAGAGAAAAATGTATTTTGAAAAAAAAAGGGAAATAAAACAAGGGCTAATATATCAGATAATGTTATTATTTTTTTTTTTTGGATGAAAATTAGAATATGTTTGGCGAGCATTTATAAATGATTTAATTTATAGATAAATAAATAAATAAAAATGATGGA
>CAIGRK010036736.1:0-12057 GCA_903798315.1 Fraxinus greggii | reverse complement strand
TTCATTTTTCGGGGTCAACATAAGATATGAAAACTTACCATTTAAGGAAAATTTTCAAATTACATAATATATTCAAGCATATTCATATATTTCGACTCTTGATGAATTTTAATTTGTGATCCTCGTCGAAACATGCTAATTTGTGAAAACAGACAAGTTGCACCTATTCTTGAGTCACGGATAATTTATAAATTGTTGAATAATGCTAATGAACGTAGTAATAATTGTACTTATGATCCATTTCATAATAATGTATTATAATTTGAAAAGTATTACTAGATTAGTGTATTTAAAAAGAGAAATTTGAAAATGAGTGCACCAGAGATCTATCTATCCATGTATAGATACAAAGATAGATATAGAGAGAGAACTCAGAGAAGAAAAAATATAAAATAAAAGGAGGAACAAACGCACCTCCAGGGCCCATATCATGTCCCCTAAATAGACTGACGATGTGATGTTCATCTTTCTCCACTGAACCATTCCATTTTATTTCAAGTTTCTTCCCCATTCTTTCAACCCATTTATTGCCAAAATGAAGAATTAAGTAAACTTTATTCTCTATAAATTCAATTCGACATGAACATGAATTCCTCTGCAACGATGATGTCCAACGACGTTGCAGAAGGATCGACTAGATCCAGCGGCGAGCAGCAGCCCCCGCCGGCACCAACTCTGAGCAGATATGAGTCTCAAAAGAGAAGGGATTGGAACACTTTTGGACAGTACTTAAAGAATCAAAGACCTCCAGTTTCAGTTTCACAGTGCAATTGCAACCATGTTCTTGAATTTCTCCAATACCTCGATCAGTTTGGAAAAACTAAGGTTCATTTACAAGGTTGTGTGTTTTTTGGACAACCTGATCCTCCTGCACCTTGTACTTGTCCTCTTAAACAAGCTTGGGGCAGCCTTGATGCACTGATCGGGCGGCTAAGAGCTGCTTACGAAGAACACGGCGGGTCACCTGAGTCGAACCCGTTTGCAAATGGATCTATCCGTATGTATTTGAGGAAAGTGAAGGATTGTCAAGCTAAAGCTAGAGGAATTCCATACAAGAAGAAGAAGAAAAAGAAGAAAATTATCAATCCACACAAGGCACAAGAGGACCAGCTAAACGTTCATACAAGCAATAATCCAGTTGTCTGATTTCAAGGATGTCTGAAGAAGGAAACAGTAAGTGAATTTATACTTTCCTGTTTGTGGGGTTTTATTGTTAATTCCTGTTCAGTTTAAGGATGCAAAACAGTTAATTCCATAGAAGAAATGAAAATTGAAAAATGATGGGCACATCAAAATAGATTTTCTTGATCAGGACCACATGACAAAGACAAAGTCAATCGTATATGCAGTGATATATATACTACCGAGAAACCCTAGATCCATATACCAAAAACCCTAATCCCATAGATTTTTATAGAACGAGCAGCTAGTTTTTATATTAGTCACATAGGACTACCTTTCTCTCTCTAGTTCTCTATAAATGACCTAAGCTTTTAAAAATGGATCACGCATATTTACTTAAATCTTGTACTTACAACTTACATCAATGTGAAGATTTAATTCATTCTTCGATCAAAAGTGTGTCATGACCATAGTCCCATAAATGGGCATTAGCACTATTTGAAGTTAAATACCGTGTCTTACTTTCATAGCATGTTAACCATCTCATCTAAAAGTTTAAACGATTTGAAAAAGATCACGTGTTAATTGGTTTAAATTTATGTTCAACACTCTCATATATCATTTAATATTCTGTTTATTTGATTTCTTTAATCTCTGGCAGAATATGTTTCCTTCGTCACTTGTTTCTTTTGGCCTATTTTGGGATTCGGAAATGATTTTGTAGTGTGTCATCCTGTCTGTGTAATTTTGTACTAGCTGAAGTATAAGTTATTTATGCACAATTAATCTATGAATGATTTAAAATGCCTTCTTCAATAAATAATTGTCCACCATTAAATTCAAGGATATCATCTTGAATTGTTTGACTTAGGAGATTAATTCTGTTCATAACTAAATTGTTTGTCCTATCGATGTCTGCATTTAATGATCTATCGGACAGAAAGACCAATTCAATGAACATGAAAATTTTATTGTAAGGAACCTACAGACAGATGTACGTTATGGACCTATATTAGCTCAATTCCGTGCAAGTTTTTGCACCAACCCATCAGTCACTATTCTCTTCCCTCTATTTCGTACTCACACACAAAAACACCACACAAACGAGCTTGAGAGTTGACTGTGCTGAACATGAGTGCTTTTTATATGTGGTATTAGACATAACCGTTCAATAAAACTTGAAACTTTCCTCGTTGCTTAATAATGTCTAATATTATTCATCCACCTTAGCTAAGAAGACATAACGAGTCCTTATTTAGCCTATGTTTAGCTCATATTTATAAACTAATCTATCATTTATATCTATTTATAATTTAAATTCTTTATAAACACTTCCCAAATATGCTTCTAGTGCATTCCGTTCTGAAGTATTTTGGGCCAAACCAAATGATAAACAAAAATGGTAGTACCAATATATGAATTGGGAGAGGATCATAAGGAGGGTGACTTTTGTGCTAACTTCTTGTTCCCTCACCCTACGGGATAATGAGGAAAGGGATAAAATCGAAGATCTCACACAGAACTTGTAGTCGAGCCAAACTTATTTTGTTTGGAAGCTTCAAAGATTAAGTCATCTTGAAGCAATCTTGGTCTCTGTCTAAATTAATGGTGATTGTGTTAGTATCGTTTACTTGGATCTGCACATGAAGGGCATGTTGCACAAAAGATTTAAATGAGTGTAAATATTTCTTATCTAACACCTTGAGATTTTTAGATGTGATGGTTGACACAAGGAAATTCTTTGTTGTGCTTCACTGCCGGTACTCATGACTCATCCATTTTGTTAGAAGAGCTGCATGACAAACTTGGTGACCATGAAACACTCCAACATCTTGATGCCACCCTTGAACTCAACCCAACAGCCCAACCAAAACCAACCTTTACTCGAACCTATCCACCCTTTAGAAAGAACAAAATACATCACATTCTTGTGTCTCTTGTGCCAACAAAGTTCTTTTGCCTTATAAATAATTTGAAGAGCTTGATGAGATATCCTCCATCAAGGCATTGATAGGAATTCTTCATCATTTCTCTATTCATGGTATTTGATATAGATTTCAAAAGAAATTTTTCATATATAGATTCTTCCAATAACGAAATTCCATAGAGATTCAACCAAGAGATTTAAATTTAAAAATTTAAAATAACTATATATTCTTTGTACTTTAATGAATACTTTAGATTTCATTAGCAAATGGAATCTTGCTATAATTTCATTAATCACTAATTCTTAGGCTCTTATTCTATAATATAATAAGCTACAAATTCTTGTCATTGGTTTAACACTTGAGAGCTTCTATAAACCATTAAGAGCTCAATTATAGAAAAGCAATAAGCTCTAGCTTTCATTACATCTTTGCTCTCTTGAACTCAATCGTAATGAATAGGATATGAAGAAAAATATACTAGAATTTATTTGTTCTCATGTGTTACACAAGTTTTCAGTTCAGGTCTCGTCATCATAAATTATTCACTTGTTAACTTTTGGTAGAAAAATGAATCCATCAATGTTTTGAAGATGTAGTATCTAAGTCCTTGTTTTGGTGTACATTAAAATCCGTTTTTATTAAATTTTGATAAATGTTAAGGAAGTATGTGGTTGAAAATTTGTGAATCTCGTGAAATATATGGTTAAAATTAACTGTTGATTTTAACTTGAATTTTTATCGAATTTTAATTTTCATCAAATCGGGGCTATCTTGGAATATATAATGAAACCAAGTGGAAATGGCTTGATCTCATTTACCCATATAATTTCTTTGTTTCTTCTAAAGGGGTATCTGGTTCTCTATTTCATGTATGTTCTTGTCGGACATATCTCTGCATCTACTTGTGCGTGTTTGCTGTTATTTTATTTAGATTTCAGATTTTGCTAATGGTGTGATTAACCTAATATGGAACTTCGACAAAAAGTTGTGGTAGGCAACTTTTCTTAAGGGAAAAATATTAACCGTAAATAAGGCTTAAGTTATTTTTTAAGTAAGTTGATATTTGAGATGGAACCTCAAGTTTTAATACGATATTGCTAAGAGTGAAATATCAATTATAAAATACTAAGGAGCTTGAGTTATTCCTTTTAATAATGTTAACTTTTTAAGGTGTAATTTAAAGTCTTTATATGATGTTAGAGCCCATTAAAACCAAACGACCAAATTCGATCTGTTTAAAACTCAAACGAGTACTTAAATTTCAAAATTGATATGCTCAGAGTCTCATCTTCCCCAAGGTATGTATACAACTTCTAAAGGCAATTTATTGGACATGCATCGTCTAGTACAGATCCCCTTCCCCGCTGATTTATACTGACCAAGTTACCGAATCCTTCTAGGAAGAGCAATGAAAATTACTGCCCAGGAATTTTTTTCCGTGAATTCCACATTCATGAATATAAGCTGGGATTGTGATCTGAACTATTACTCTTAAGAAGAAACCCATATATCTATGATAGTTGTACCAATTCTCAAGTAAATCAATTCACACACAACTAATTAAAGGGATCTACTT
Organism: Fraxinus greggii; assembly: GCA_903798315.1. Lineage (NCBI taxonomy): Eukaryota > Viridiplantae > Streptophyta > Magnoliopsida > Lamiales > Oleaceae > Fraxinus > Fraxinus greggii. The sequence continues at coordinate 7,431 of CAIGRK010036736.1, read as the reverse complement.
CTCTTTATCTATAATAGTTTGTTCATAATTATAAATTTTATCACTTTATTTCAGATGAAAAGTACTTATTTTCTTTCTTGGACTTGTCTTGCAGGTTGAGTTTGGCAAGTCACTAGGGTTGGAGATGAAAAGGGACTGAGGAATTCATGCTTCAAGACATGATCTTGCTTCAAGTATAGACATGATCAATGTTGCCATAATTAAGTTAATGTTTGGTAAATATATATGTTATAATAAAGAGCAAAAAACACTGAAGTTAAAGAGGGTACCTAGAGAAGTTTTTAGAATATTGTAAACTGCATTAAACTGTTGCTGTATTTCTTATCATTACTTAATTTCCATGAACAAAATGTGATCTCTCTGATCACATACTATTTATTAGCTACTATAGAGACAGGTGTTTGAAATTAGAGAGCATAAGTTTCAACACTCTTAACTCATGAAAAACTAGTGGAGGAAATATATGTAATTCTATTATCACTTCAATTGACTTGATTTTCAAATGGATATAATACATGTGTATATAAGATTTTCCCAACATGAACATGGTCTAGTACGTATATCAATATTTAATTGCATACTTTCCCTCTACCTACGTACATGAATAACACCAACACACATACATGTACTCTATTTAATTCACGCATTAAAATATTCTAGCACTAGTCTAGATATTTATGGATTAGTCTAGAAATGAATCTAGTTTATCAATTCAACACTTCCTCTTAAACTTAATTCATTACGCCAAGGGACATTCGCAAATTTTGAAAAACGTCACTCTTCAAGGGTTTGGTGAAAATATTTGTAACCTGGTCTTGAGACTTCACAAATTCAAGCTCTACTTCTTTCTTGGATATGTATTCTTGTATAAAATGATACCTCGTATCAATATGTTTACTTCTTTCATGTTCGGGTTTTTGGCCAATAGGAGAGCGGACTTATTATCAACAAAAATCTATGTTGGGCCTTTTTGGGGTTGGTGAAGTTCCCTCATCAAGCTCATAAGCCAAATTGCATGACAAACACAAAAAGTAGTTGCGATATACTCCTCTTCACACATAGAAAAGGTCACAATAGGTTGCATCTTAGAATTCCAAGTAAATGCCATATATATCATAAAGAAAACAAACCCAATAGTGCTTTTTCGATCATCAATATCACCAACCCAATCACTACCACAATAGCCAACAAGCATGAAGTCTTGAGAAAATGTATAGAAAATACCAAAGTCAAGTGTACCATTAATGTAATGAAGTATTCTTTTGGTCACCTTTAAATGAGAAGTAGTAGGAGCTTCCATGAAGCGACTTACAAGTCCAATACCCAAAAAAAATATCCGGTCTTGTACAAATTAAATACATCAAGCTCTCAACGAGGCTCTTGAAAAATGTGGGATTGATCTTCTCTCCATCTTTTTTGCTTAGACAAATTAACTCCACATTGAACATGGGTGCTCATTGGCTTGCAATTTGTCATTTCAAACCTTTTAAGAATTTCTTTTGCATATTCTTTCTTGAGAGATAAAGATTTCATTATCTCTTTGTTTCACCTCAATGCCAAGATAGTAGGACATCAATCCAATGTCCATCATCTCAAATTCTCTAGCCATAGCTCTCTTGAATTCTTCAAACATCTTTTGGATTATTTCTTGTTAAAATCAAGTCCTCCACAAACAAACAAATAAGGAAAATTATCACAATTTTTGTTCAATTTCACATAAAGTGCATTTCATTTGGACACTTGGAGAAGTTATTTGTTAGGAAATATTTGTCAATTCTGTTGTTCCAAGGACGCGGAACTTGCTTCAAGCCATAGAGAGCCTTCTTCAATTTTAGGACCTTATCTTCATGTCCTTCAACCACTTAATACATGGGCTGAACAATGTAGATTTCTTCCTCCAAAAAATCCACCATTCAAGAATGCGAATCTAACATCTATTTGATGAATTTTTCAATGGTTTTGAGCTGCTAAAGAAATAATCAAACGAGTTATTAACAGTAATTGGAGCAAACACCTCACAATAGTCAATGCAGACTTTTTGCTTGTATCTTTTTGCAACTAATCTAGCTTTATATCCCTCTATCTCGCCTTTCAATTTTTTTTTACCTTGTACATCTACTTGACTCCAATTGTGCTTTTTTCCTTTAGGTAGTGATGTTAATTCCCAAGTATTATACTTCTTGATTGCCTTTATTTATTCATCCATGGCATTTCTCCATTTTTTTTATCAAGAGCGACATCTTCAAAACCTAGCGGCTCACAATCCGTAAAAAAACAAAATTGAGTCAAGTTACTTAAATTTTGTGTTTCCTCATCGGTTGATTCATACAAATCTCGAATACTTCTAGTTCTTCGAAATCCTTCACTTGTACTTGCTTCCCTAATTTGTGCATTTGGTGGAGGTGTTGGGGGTGAATTGGTAGGCTGCATAATGTCTCTTGCTTTAAAAAATGGATTAAAATTGTATTCTTCTTTGAAATAACTCAACATCTCTATTAATGATTATTCTGCCATTGCTTGGATTGTACAACTTATAACCTTTAGAACTTTGATCATAGCCTATGAACACATACCTATCACTTTTGTTATCAAGTTTAGTCATTTTCTCATCTGATATATGTGTATAGGCCGTGCTTCCGAAAATTCGCAAGTGTGAAACATTGGGCTTGTAACCACTTCTAGCTTCTTATAGTGTTTTGCCATGAACACTTTTGGTATTGCACCAGTTGGACAAATAGGCTGCACAAGCAACTACTTCAGCCCAAAACTCTTTTGGCATATTTTTACTCTTAAGCATACTCCTTGCCATGTTGATTAAGGTTTGGTTCTTTCTCTCGGCTACACTATTCTGTTGCGGTGATCTTGGAACTGTCAAAAGACGATGAATGCCATTTTTCTTACAGAAGTCTTTAAATTCATTAATAGTGAATTCTTCGCCTCTATCAGACTAAAGAACTTTTATTTGATATCCGCTTTGTTTTTCCACCAAAGTCTTGAACTTTTTGAAAGTCTCAAAAAGTCTCAAACACCTTCGTTTTTCTTTCAAGAAGTAAACCCTAGCTTTTCGAGAAAAATCATCAATAAAAAGTAGAAAATAATTATTCTTACCAAGCGATGGTAGCTTGATAGGTCCACAAACATCCGAATGGATCAATTCCAATGGATACTGAGCTCTTATCAAAGACTCCTTAGGAAAGCTCTTTCTTGTTTGTTTTCCAAAAAGACATCATTCACAAAGTTGATTTGGATGGTCAATGGTTGGTAATCCCTTCACTATGTTTTTCTTGCTCATTATTTTGAGGCCATCGAAATTCAGATGTCCAATCTCATATGCCAAAACATAGCACAAGATTCCGAACATCTCGGGACATCAATGTTCAACATAAACATTCCATTCTTCATCATCGGCTCCTTGGCTAACAATCTTCCATTTTGATCTTTCATTGTAAAACTTGTATCTTTCAAGTGAATATCATAATTTTTCTCCAAAAGTTGTCCCAAGCTCAGAACGTTACTTTTCATATTCAACACATAAAACACACTAGAAATGAATTGATGACTTCATCTTTCAAGCGGATTAAAATAGTACATGTCCTTTGACTTGAACTTTGGAAGAATATCCAAAAGTGATTTCCGCCAGTGGATTCATCAAGCTTCATAAATAAATTTTTCTTTTTGCAAATATGATTATTTGCGACGGAATCAAAGATAACTGATTATTCTCTTCATTTGCAACACTTTAGCAAGTGAGAAGCAAAGTGAGATCTCCATCTTGATTATTGCTCTCCACTAAGTTAGTTTTATCCTTTCTGCCTCGTCCATGGCCTCTTCCTCAGTTGAAGTTTTGGCTTTTTCCCTCATTATTTAAAGGTCGGTTACATAATCATCCGCTTCTTCCACGACCATGATCTCGTCCACGTCCTCGACCTCTTTGGGACGTGTCATTTTTTTCCTCTTACTCTTTCATTAAAAGCTTTGCTTGCAAAGCTTGCTCTACCGGTTTTTGCTTCGATTTCTTCGGTTATTCTTCATGAGCTTGCAAAGACCCGACAAGCTCCTCAATGGTCATGGTGTCCAAATCCTTGGACTCTTCAATAACAACAACAACAACATAATTGAATCGTGGATTTAAGAATCTTAGAATTTATCCAACAACCTGATCATCCTTCGCGTCATTCTCATATTTTCTTATTTAGTTGACAATAGCCAAAACACTTGAGATATAATCTGAAACAGATTTGGATTCTTTCATTTGTAGGGATTCGAATTCTCCTCTTAATGTCTAGAGACGTATTTTCTTCACTTTATCAACTCCTTTAAAAGAATCTTGAAGAATATCCCATGTTTCCTTGGAGGTGGTTGCTCTAATAACTTTCTCAAACATCTTTTTATCTAAGCTTTGATAGATGAGAGATAGTGCATTTTGATATTTCTTCATATTAGCAGCATGTGCATCTTCTGCTGCCATACTTGGGCCACAGGTCCCCAAACATCACAAGCTCCAAGCAACGCTTTCATACGAATGCACCAATTATCGTAATTTTCTTTGGTGAGTGGTGGAACTTGAAATGGAGTTCCATTCACCATCTTTTTTTCAATTTTCTCCAACTAAAAAAGCCTCTAATGCCAATTTGTTAGAAATTGCAGAGCATAAGTGTGTTCACTTAGATTGTTGAAAAAGTAGGGAAGGAAATATATATGTGATTCTACCATCACTTCAACTTGACTTGATTCTTAAATGGTTATATTACATGAGTATATATAGGATTTTCTCAACATGAACCTAGTCTAGTACATGTATCAATATTTAATTGCATACTTTCCATCTACCTAAGCACGTGAATAACACCAACAAACATAGAGTGGCGGACCCAGCACAAAAGTTCAGCCCGGGCGGACGTTGACCATTGACCGTTGACAATCAGCGATCGTAAGAGCGAAACTTCTTACTTAACTACTTGGGGCTACCTGAGTTCTAAGTAGTAACTATTTATAAATATGGTGGGAAATCGACCATATTTTTTGTGAAAGTTGGTTGCTTTTGATCTTTTTTCTTGTCATCACAGATCAAATGAGATATTTCATAAGTTACAATATGAAAAGTTTGAGTATTACTATTCATAAGCAATGCTTACCAATTATACATAAATTGAATTGTCATCTTAAATCCTTTTATCTTCTTACTCGAGATTTTTGGAGTGCTTTGAGTGAGTTACTTGGGAGTTTCTAAGTAGTAACTGTTCATAAATGTAGGAAGTCGATCATAATTTTTACAAAACTTGGTTGCTCTTGATCTTTTTCCTTGTCGTCACATGAAATTTTACATAAATTCATAAATTAGAACACTAAATGTTTTAGAGTATTGCTATTCATATGTGATCATGCATCATTTGATTTACAATTAATCCTATATTTAAAATGGAAAATCAATTAAAGTTATCTATAAAATGGGAACCAAGACAATTTTCCTTCTATAACCCACGTGATTTTATTGTTCAAGGAAAATTAGGTAACTATAAAAATATAAGATGAAAATTTATGAACTATTGAAACTTTCATTATATGAAAAACTACTACAATCATATATTATCACTCAAGCAAGCCCCCAAGTATTGCTGGATAAAATTAAATTGGTCCAAATAAATGGAGTTCCATTCATCATCTTTTTTAAACTAATTTTTTCTTTTGAACATATATATAATTAAATGATTGGGCCTAGTTAATTTAAAAGCAGAGGCCCAACTACAAAAAAATTATACTTTGAGGCCAACCCATGAAAAAGGCCCAATTGCAAAAAAAAAAATTAAAGGCTTTCGGCCCAACCAGGGCAAAAGGCCCACTTACAAACCCCCACTCCCCCCCCCCAAAAAAAAAAATAATAATAAGAGAAAAGGAGGAAGAACATACACATTTACCAGAAATTATCGCATGCGCACCAGTCTTCTTCTTCTCCGGCACTGTTCCGACGGAGTCCAGCATGCGCGGCCGAGCCCCCTCTCATGTACCCTCTTTAATTCACACATTAAAACATTCTAGCATTAATCTAGGCATTTATGGATTAGTTTAAAAATGAATCTAGTTTATTAATTCAACAGTAGTATCTATATTGTCATGTTTAGTTTGAAATGATTTGAACACATTTGGCCTTGCACTGTAAGGGTAATCGTCACGAACTCGATCATGTTTGGATCTTTTTTTGGTAAAGTTCATTCAAGTAAGACACGATTTTCAAGCCTACTTTTCTTAACAAAAATGAGAGTTTGACATTGTCCCATACCCTAATATATTGATATATGTAAAACTGTACGAGGGCACATAAACCATACCTATACGAAGTTACCATCTACAATAATAAGGAAAGGAAAGTGCTACGTCTGAGAATACATTTTGCTCAAGTTTACTTGCACATAACACGAGAAAGAAGACAAAAAAATTACAAGAAACACATTTCTAAAGCCTTAAGAGTGTACAATCTCAATAAGCCTAGCTATGTTTTCTAAATTTTGTGTTTCTTGTTTATAAGTAAACAATGACACTAAAATAAGAATATTCAGTTTAAATTATTATTATTAACAATATTCTTAGAATATTGGCATACAAATATTTTAATTGATATTTTGGGTGAAAGCGTCAGTATGAGTAATTTCGCCTGACAGCAATTATTTGAAAAAAAAAATATTGAATAGTGATTTTTAGGAAAACGCGTGGTTAAAAAGTATGGAAAATTTTTGAATTTAAGTGTAGAATATTTTATTGTGTGAATGTATGGTTAAAAATGAGTATGTAGAAACAAAGAGTTTTCAAATAATGGTTGTCAAACAAGTGCTTCCACTAAAAAAATATGTTTGAACAGTTAATATTTTAGTTTAATTTCTTCACAAAATATGCAAAATCTCACATTGAAAATCATGATAAAATCTTGTATTCTCGTTTTTGAGTGGTAGAAAAACTTGTAAACTTAAATAATTTCTAAACATTTCATAAAGAAAGTTTAGTCCAATTTTTGTAAGAAATTATGTTATGGAATAGTAATTTTTTGAAAAATGTGATTAAAAAAAAGAAGGAAACGTTTTTAATTTACGTGTAAAATTATTTTATGGAAAAATGTGTGGTTGAAATGAGTTTTTAAAAAAGAAGGGTCAAATATTAGGCTTAACGAATTACAATTATCAAATAGTTTGATGGTTTGAACCCTTTTTAAAAAACTAAAAAAAAAATTAGATTCTAGCCTAAAGTTACAGGTCCGATCCTAAAATCATCTAGAGATGGATGCATATGTGAATAACGTGAAATTAAAATTATCGATTAAAAGTAACAAGTCACATTTTAATTGTTACAAATATTTAGCCAATCAAATCAATTTTATCCCATGTCGAATACCACAATAGTAAATAAAGTAGTAAATAATACAAGATTTGTTGACGGAGAAAA